>JAAGNO010008878.1:0-24560 GCA_033439905.1 Ceryle rudis
CGGGCCTGCACCCGGAAGAGCCAGCCGAGACGTTTTCAAGCGCGGCGGCGCGAAAGCTTACCCCCAGCACCTTACTTCAAGCATCTTTGCAGAAGGGAGGGAGGAAACTGTGTAAGCGCAATGCTAACTCACCTGTAAAGCAGTGAAGTTAAACCAGATCTTTACACCGAGTAAAAATTCACTATCTGCAAAGTAGATATGCACAAAATGCGAAGCAGTTAAAAAAAGCACTGAAAATTCAGGAGTGCTTATGAAAATCACATGATAAAGGAGAGCAAAATGAAGAGGAGAGAGTAACATTTACTGCATTATCAGAAAAGATTAAAAGCTTTCACCATAGAAAAAAGGTAGGAAAAAAATCTAACGGTGAGAGAAATAAGGTGGAATTATTGGCACTTGAAGTAGCAACCTACTCTGTTAGGGACAGGTTTGCAATGGGCATGACACAGAGGTTCCCCACACTGAAGGAGACTTACCTGTTTCTGACAGATATACTGAAAGATTAAAAGATCTAGTTAATAGTAATTTAATTTTGGCTTTCTTCATACACAAGAGATACTCTTGTTAAAAACAAGTATTTTAAAGTAGTGAGAGAAAGAAAGATACATTATTGTTTAATTCGATGAATCAGTAAAGAAGGCTTTTTAATACTTTCTCTCAATTCCTTTAACTTTTTTTTTTTTTTAACTAGATGCCAGTGTTTTCTCCAGCATGTAGATTTTGTTCATGTATAAGTACACAAGAAAAAAAAAAATGTCAAAAAATCCAGTTTGTAACCTTGGGAGGAGGTAACTTGAAAAAAATAATTTCACAGTAGAAAATTATAACAGTCTTCTTGGATAAATAGTTCCCCTCCAGCTAGATCAGTTGTCCAAAAGTTACAACATATCAGATATTTTTTTTTTTTTGTTATTATTACTCTTTAAAAGTAACTTGTCAGTATGTTTTTCCTAGATATAATTAATTCCCTGAAAATATCTTTTTAAGGTGAGTAAATAATACTATGCCCATAAAGAAACAACATAAATCCTGATCTTGCAGACATATTTTAGTCCTTGGATCTTGTGTGAGGAATCCCATCAGATACATTTATTCTGTTTACAACAGGGGTATCCTTAGGTGTGTCCCAGTGAGGGAATAAGATGAAGCATCCACCACAGAGTGCCCTAGATAACTTCACACTGCATTGCATGGAATACCCTTGAGAATACTGTCTGCCCCATGTCCCACTCAGTCATGTCTTTTGGGCACACTACTCCTATCTGTAACTCATCCTGCATTCCTAAGAGCCACCACCCACCACCAGTTTCTGGTGTCCATACCAATCTGACTAAATCAAAATGAAGCCACAGGCAGATCACTGAATTTCAAGGTTGGTGACAAGGGAGCTGCACACTCCACTGAGGCTCAGGCAAGGCAAAAGTTGTGACTCAGTGTTGTCAAGTCAGGCATGGAGCTCTGTAACTATTCACCACTTTGGTCAGTGCTAAGGGACACTCCAGTACAGTGTAAGCCAGACCAAGTTGGTGGAGGCTGTCACCAATGTGTACAGGCTTGCCACCTCTTTGCAGTGGGATCCTGCTCTTTCCCAGCCAAGGGCTAATGACAAATTTCACGAAGAAGAAAGCCACAAGCTGGTATTGGTTCTTAGGGTGGAAGCACCCCTATTTCTGGGCTGCTATCCCATCCCGTTCCCTGTGTAAACTAGACACACCATATCCTGCGTAGCATAGTAATTCAGGGTCAGCAAGTGCGACATTACCACAGTTGCTACAATCTGCAAAACAATGTACTGGTTACTCTATACCCTCATTGTTGTACAAGACATCCAGGGTAATATTGCCTGGTATTCATGAGGCATGGCCTGTCTTCCTGCTTTGAGGATCACAGGCAAGACACACATTCATATCCATCCATCGTTATCAGCTGTGGGACACAATTGTATCATATCGTAATACTTCTATGGGCAGTTCCTAAGAATGGAGGTCAAGGTTGTGGTGGAAGCTCTGGGTTCCTTACTGTGTGCTCCATACAATCCCACTGATCCTTCCCAGAAATACCACCTCAGTGGCCACCCATCCTGCAGGGAGGTGCACACCAGGATCTTCAGGACTTCTTTCCTCTCAAGCTACTGTGGTTTCCATGATCTATACTCCTGTAGCCACACAACCATAATTTCTAAAAATGAATGCAGATAGCTCAGCCACTAAACAAAATTCAGTTTAGTGTAGTTAGGCTTGCCTTGGGTCCTCTACCCAAAGGGAGTAATCAGCCACTTAATAAACTTCACCTAATGTGCTATGTGTTATAAATTCAGACAATGCTACAGATTCCTATGGGGTTTTCCCAGGATATCAAAATTCTCTGCTGGTTTTCTTGTTCTTACTGCCAAAGCATCCAGCTTGTCCTGGCAACACTGCATGCTGTATTAGCAAGAGGACATTAAAATCTCAGTTCCTTTTCGCTTTGGTAAAGAAATATTTTGGTTGACACAGAGGTATACAATGCCATCTAGCAAAGCAAATGTATCACCAAAGGAATTGCTGTCTTTTTTTTTTGATCAACTTCCTCCATGTACCCTCTTGCAATCCCCCTCTCCCTCCCCCCTTCAGCATTACTTTTTTGTATTAGTGTGTGTGGGCTAAGCAAAGAAATAATAGTTTCACTGGTGTACAGATAAGTAGTCCCAAGATTTGAGTCATTTCAGTGGGTTTTCATAAACTGAATCATACTCATTCATTTGGTGTACTAAAGTTATCCTTATGCTACTTACCTTTACTAATAGGCTACCTTGCTTTAGCTACTCCAAAGTAATTTTGTTTCAGGCTCTTAAACTAGAAGGGTAATGTGTTTCATTGCTCTTTCACTGAGGACAAAGTATTTTGAACTACCTTTTATTTAGTAGGAAAAACAGCATGCACATAGATATTGGTAGTAGAAGCTTTGTCATGTCAGCTGCTCTGTGGCAGCAGTGGTAGTCCAGAAAATGTTAATGGAAGGAGTAAATATCTTCCCAGATGTTTCTAAGAGATCAATAAATGGCAGCTATAAAAGATCACAGACCCAAAAAAAAGGCAAGGCTGATACTAAACTTATAGGTGTTCCGGGCAGGTTTCAAAATAAATGAGAACAGCTTAATGTATCATTTCTGGGTTTGAACCCTGAATGAGAGAAGTGAGGGACTCCTCTTGTTCAAGGCCTCATAGCCTTGAAGGAAACAGGACAGAACATGCAACTTCAGACTGGGAGGAGCTCCTGGCCTGGAAGCACTGCATCCTGGGCTTTGAGTCTTGATCTGCACATTCTGAGCCGGGAACATCAATAATGAGAGCTGACCAATTCAGAAGAGAAAATCACAAGGAGCTACATGCGATAAGACGCACTCTGCATGGCAGAAAAAATGGGAATACTGTGCAATTATTTCACTTGATTTTGCATTTTTAGAGTTGTTTGAAATACTTTGTCTTTCAGGAAAGAAGTAGACAAACTGAGGATTATTCACAGGATAGTAAGGAAAACAGGTTTAGAAACATGACCTATATTGAAGGAATGATGGAACACAGTTGCTTAGCTTAGTTAAAGCCACAAGCATTTTAGGCTGTAAAAAAGAACAGAAATCAGTAGTTCTGACTACATTAGTTCTGAAAAGTGATGTCGTCTAGCATTTTAGAGTGACTGGCAACTTTCCACCTTGTGTACAATATTAGTAAATGTTCCTTTTATATACACAACAAAATGTTCATGGGTCAAAAGTATCACCAATATGTGTACATTCACAATTATAAACGTCCTAAGAACAGACTTTCAAAATCCCGTATGCCCTGAGGATAATGAAATGAAGCACTTTTAATCAATTAATATGGCTTATGCTCTGATCCAAGTAAGCAAATAGGAAAGAAAATTCATTTCTGAATCTGCAGTATATTGCAGATTTTTTATGTGGTTTTTTTTTCTGGTGCTTTTTTTCAAAGAATCCTGCAGGTTCCTATTAATTTAAACATAGCAAAAATTGACGTGCATATTTTTCCACTGTTACAAACACTCCCTCTAGTGACAGCCACCATTGCTCATTTCGTACCTATCATCTCAAGCACTGCAAGGCTCATAATTCTGTTGGTTTTATTCTTTAAAAAGTAATGTTATTCTCGTCTGCCAGATTCGATATGGTATATCAGGTAGCTTTGCACTTCATATATGGTTTATTCACGAATGCGATAAATCACAACAGGTTCTAAAAAAGAAGAAATTAGTTCTAATTAGTGTTCCACATAAACACCTTAAGGAATTATTAGACGTCAACAGTTAAATATTGTAATATCTTTATGAAGAAGTGTCAAAACTGGAAAAATAATTCAGTAAATAGTAGAATAAAGGCTTGTTTTTTTCTTTCTGGTAAATCGACATGTTTAGCCATTCTAAGCACTTGTCAAATATGCCAGTTCCTACTTGTTTCTATGCCAGTATCTGAAATAATTTCTTGTCTGTCAAAAAAAATTACATCAGACATGCTGTTTTGATACATCACTACTCTTCAGACCAAGTGTTTGAATAGCTACATGAAAGAATGCTATTCCGGGTTCTTGAAGATGCATGTCTGTATAACCAATCTATCTTCAACTTCAAGAACAGGTAATTATGGAGTTCTGTGGTTCTATGGATGCACTCCTGTGTTTCTCCTTTTGCTTTATTTCATTAAAAAGCCATGAAAATAGTAATGAAAATTGAAATATCCCATTGGCTTAAGACTAAATAGGAGGTACTGCTGTGTTAAGCCTTGTAATATTAAAAATATCCCTGCTTACTGCAGGGGGTTGGACTAGACGAACTTTAAAGGTCCTTTCCAACCCAAAGCATTCTATGATTCTAAAGCCTGAGGTCTCTGTTGTCTCAGAGACAACCTGTGCCAGTGCTTGTTCACCTTCACAATTAAAAAGCGTTTCTTTATATTCAGACAGATGTGAATTTTCCACCTTTAAGATCTGTGTCCTCAAGCTCCCTATACATTTACTTATATATAGTAAAGTAGCTCATAATACTCTTCCCCTTTTAAAAAAAATATCATCCTTAAGTGATAGTCAAGGGGCACAATAGCGTTAATCATGCAGCACTAGCCTTAAGTAGTAAGACTGTGCTCGCTTCCCTGATTGCAAGCACTGTCTAGTGATTGTGTCAATACAATACAGGACTTTGGATAACAGAATATTAGGATATATATTTTTGATTTCATAAATAAACATGAAAATGTTCTGTGCTTGTAAAGTTAAACAACTTCTTTAGAAGTATATCTAGAAAAGTATAGTATGCATAGTCAAATCATTGATTTCTCATGCATACTCATTCCAAAGTAAACAGATGTTGTGTATCAACCCCATGCATTTATATGTAACATCTTTATGACAAAAATAAATAAAAAAGTATTCATCATGGTACTGTTTATCTTCAAAAAAGAGAATTACAGAAATATGAATATACTTGTTAAAAATGCTAAAAGGGGCATACAAGGGAGTTACCTTGTATGCCTCATGGTGAATATTTAAAGACACAAAACTTCAAGTGCACACCTAATAAATAAAGCTTTGGGAAGGGCATAAGACAGCCAGTGTCGTTAACATTAGGATAAGGTCAGTCATTAAAAGCAAGAAATCATCCTTCAAAAAGTTAATGTCATGTTTTAGGGTAGAACACAAAGTATTCTTTCAAATGCTAGCAGGCTAAATGTAAAATGCAGTAAAATGAGCTTGAAAGTAGTGGAGGAACAACTTGCGAAAAGCAAAAAATAATAATCTCTTTTGAAATGCAACAAAACAAGGAATGCTGCCAGAGTCTATGAGACTGGTAGACGAATTAATGTATAAAAGAGCATGTAGAGGAAATAAAACCATAACCCAAAACTGATTGATGTTTTGTTTCTATGCTTTCTGTAGAAGATCTTGCACATATTCCCAGACTGGTATTTCTTTGTGGACAGATAAATTCAACTGAGAAAAATAACTAGTGAAAATCTTATTTACTTGGTAATTGAAATAGCACCACTAGTAACTGTGGTGTACTTCTCAATTAACACCCTTTTGTACCAGAGGACTAATCAATATTACGCAAATATTTAACAGAGGTTAAATATACATATGGTCATTTGTCTAAGGAAAAAGAAAGGAATTTCAGATTCAGAGAGTACAGGTTACAGAATCCAGAAGACTGAACGACAGAATCCAGAATCAAAGAATACAGTTTCAGCTCTGACATCTGTAGTGGGTACATTAGTAGAAACTATAATAAAGAATAAAATTAATTGATGGATGTATAAGTAAGCTCTTTGTAGGAAGAGTCAAACCAGCTTTTTTGAAAGACAGACATTCCTCATAAATTTTGGAAGTCTTCTGAAGCGATCATCAGAATTTTAGATACAGCTTGCTTAGATTTTCAATCAGCTTGTGACACAGCTTTCAGTACAGGCCCTTGTCTTTCTACTTTATACTCTATAGTAGAAAGAAAGCACTTTTTCACACATCCAGAAGTAAACTTCTAGAAATCATTACCAAGAGATTGGAGAGGCAGATATGCGTATACAAATTTTGGAGATATAGGCTTGTAAATAGATACCAAAGGAAACAGTTCTCTTACAAATGTCCTCTGACATGAAAAATGTGGATGCTGGAGGAAACTAGAGAGTAGTTCACAGCAGGAGCAGATCACAGAAAGTAGCCAAGTTCATGTGCTCTCTCTAAATGGACCAGCGTAGAATTTTTTATGTTCCTATCCAGACATGGTGACAAATACATGCACACAAATCTTTGCCCTCCCCCTACTTTAAAGAAAGGTGCAGAAAACCCCACCAACCCTAATGCGTCCATCTAGTCTGGAAATCAAGATGCCCTGGTACCAGGAACAGACTTTACTGAGCTGACAGTTCATCACACTGGTAAATTAGCAACCCTCATCAACAACCCCATTGCACTTACTTGTTCCCTCTCTCATTCCCTGAATTTTGAATCAGGAATTTGCACTAATTATGCTGTGCAAAAAACCCACAGTGAGATATAATCAGTTTGTTACCTTACACTGGTGTTCACCGAATCAGCCAAGTCTGAAAACATTGCTGGCCTGCTGTTTTTTTTCTCTGTCGGGAGGGGTGGGATCTTGATGGTTTGGATCTTTTTCAGCAAAGATATATGCAGTCCAGGAGTCTTGGCACACATGCCTGCTTACGTTTTCTCTAATAGTCTTTCACTTTCTATACCAAACAAGCCTCAGCTTCATGAGGATGGGAAAACCATGGATTAGTCAGTGGCATAAGCGTTATTTCATATGTGTATTTGAAAGAGTTACTATGTTTGTAGTAATGCTTCAGCTGACAATGTAGCTGTTGTGCAAAAATGGCTGTCTGAAGCACCTGCTTCCTTCTATTACGGCATTAGAGCAATATACACATGCACAGCAAGTGTTGCTGGCTAGCTACTTTCACAAATGACATATGCATGGTTAGCATGGTCTTTAGGACCAGTGGTTGTGCCCCGTTTGGCAGTCTCAGGCATTGGCATCATCTTTCACTGGTACAATGTGTTTATAGCAAGCCAGATGTGCTCACACTTGGCACAGATGAAACACTTTTCACATATACACCAGCCACATCCAGGATACATTCCATACCCGTTCATTCCCTCTGCAACGGCCTGAGAGGCTACTAGGGCAGGATGAATGCTCATGGATGAATTCTGGGCGTCTATAGAGAAGCAAGCCTGCTGCCAGTTGCAAAACTGGAAGGAGAGGAAATTCCTCTGAGAGCTCAGGAAGATTCAGGACCAGTCCGATATTTGGTCGTTTTTACTGCGCAGAAGTGTAATAGATACAACACTTGTGAATAGGGCTTAAAGAAACAAGATTAAGTCAAGGGATGGGAATGGAGATGTAAAAAACACCTTGTAAGGAACAACTGCTATGAGCAGCTCACACACTCCTTTTCCCAGTGGATCAGACAGATGCCCAGTCTTCCTCGCAAGAAGAATATACACCTATTTGACAGGGCAACAGCTTTTGTTTCTGCTCTACATCTTTTTGAGCTGTAGTGTTTGTAAATGCCAACGTGTATTTTGTAAAGGTTTACCTTTTAAAAGACTTTATAATAAAGTCTTTAACACCAGTGTACAGCTGTACAACAACCCGAAAAGGAGATCGTAGTGAGGTGGGCGTCAGTCTGTTGACCCAAGTAACAAGCAGTAGGACAAGAGGGAATGGCCTTAAGCTGCACCAGGGCAAGTTTACATTGGAAACGAAACTGTTACCAAGCCCTGGGACAGGCTGCCCAGGGAAGGGGTGGAGTCACCATCCCTGGACGTGTTTAAAAGACGTGTAGATGTGGTGCTTGGTGACATGGTTTAGCGGTGACCTGGAACTGCTGGGTTCATTATTGGACTTCATGATCCTGCAGATGTCCTCCAAGCGCAGGAGCCGCGCCCACCACCTCCCGGCAGCGGCCGCTAGAGGAACGACTTCCCCGCAGGGCGGGGCCTGCCCTTCCGTTACCGCTCCGGCAGGCGCGCGCCGTTCGTCGCAGATGCAAAGCCTCCTGGGAGTTGGAGTCCCTCGCCCATTCATTCCTACAAGGGGCCTGTCGCCCATGGACTACCTCTCCCACAGAGCCTTGCGGGGCGGTCCCTAGCGCCCGGAAGGCGGCTCTGGCAGCTTGTGGCAGGGCGGTTAGTTCAAGTTGCCATAGCGGCAAGGTGTGGAGGTGTGTGGGGCTGATGGGTGTGCCCGGGGAAGGGGTCGGCTTCGTCTCGGGGAGGTGGGGCGTCCTCCTGCAGCCGCTGTGCGGTGAGGGCTGGGGCTGCGGGAAGGGGCTACGCTACTGCTCGGGGCTGGGGGGAGTGCGAGCGTTGAGGTGAGCGGCGGCGGCGGCCGGCGCAGCAGCGGGAGGGGCAGAAGGCAGTGGCCGCGGCGTTACTTACGGGGCAGCCCACGAGCCCGGCGGAGGTCCGGCCGTCGGCGTCCCGGCGCCGTTCTGGGGTTGTCCCGCTGCCGCCCGGGGCTTCACGGTCCAGTGCGGGGCAAAAGATCCAGGATACCCTCAGAGATGAGGTGGGATGTTAGTAAATGGTGGGAGGGTGATTTGCAGAGGCCATTAGTTGAGCTTACTTGTGAACTGTGTGGAGGAACTGTTTTCCATTTTCTGTGCCGGCGTGCTGAAGAGCACTGGGAACAAGTTGACAATAAAATGTAATACTGGTGCCTGAAAGCAAGATGCTGAAATGTCACCAAGTTGAATCACCTTCCTGGCTTTTTGAAAAGCTCTCCTAGCACAGTTAAAGACACTGAAGGAAAGGACATTTTAGGTGTCATGTTGTTCTTTTTGGGAATGAAAATTTTTTTGGTCATGCTGAGGCTTAGCTATAAGGCTTCAAACATGCCTTTAGCACTCTTAGTTACCTAGCGATAGGTTAGCACAGAGCTAAGCAAATGAAAACACTTGAGATGTTATCAGTTTGTGTATACTGAATTCATCTTTTATGTACTTGAACTGGTGAACTTGTTGTTAAAACTGTCAGGTGTACTTCATGTTTGCTTTGCCCTTAAGATCTCTTAACAAGAAAGTTCTCAGTGAAACTGAAACACTCTGTTTTCTACAGGGAAGGAAAATACTGAGCGTTGAATTTTTTCCTCAGTGCAAGAAAGGTTATAATCTATTTGGGTAGACTAGGAAGCAGTAAAAGACAAATGATTCTTACTGTCAAGTAGGTGGTATGATCATGTGCTGAACTCAGTCTAGGTTTCTGGAAAAAGTGATAATTGGCTTTTCCTTTTGTTTTCTCTGTTGTCAGCATTTCAGTAGTTGGGACTGTTATGGTTGAGACACTTCTCAGAATGATGTTTTTCATTTTGTCAGTGCCTATCTCTTTTCTGATATTACAGGTTGCCATACTTGTCTAACTAGAGGTATGTGTGTGTCCCTGTTCAGAGGCCTGCTTCCAAAAGAGTTTGAGGAATTCTTAACAATTCAGTTTCCGTCAGCTGAAATGCTGTAACTAACCTTTGGAATTCTGCTGACTTATGCCATTTCTTCTGGAAAGGAGTTAAAAATCTTTCTAATACTTGAATGGTTTTACAAGTCTTGTTAATTTCTCTGTCTACTTGGATATGCTTCAAAAGCCTTCTTTCACTGATGTGAAACTGATAATGTCTTAAGTGATGTTATTTCTGTGCTCTCAGCTTTCAGGAAGAAATGTGACTTGGCGGAATTAAGAGTTAAGCCTAATCTTTCATTTGGAGCTGTTTGACTGTCAGACAAAGCTATATAATTGCATAATGTAAGGTTAGTTTTCTAGCTCTCATAAGATACTTCTGTGGAGTATGCTACTTACAGAGTAAATCCAGCATATACTTTTCTTCCCACTTCAGAAGGAAAAAGAGAATTTGCTTCCTATGAAACTGTTAACAAACTTCTGAAGAATCTAAGTTGCCAAAACAACATTTATTATTTACATAATATATGATAGATACGAATAGTCAACCATTTGCTATGATCATTAAAATTAAATGTGTTGTGGATGTAATAATGATAACAATCAGTCAAAATATACGGGTACATAGGTCCATGAGTAGATGAAGATTAGATTTCTGTGGATTATTAATTCAAGGTTGAGTTTCTGAGCCTTAGTAAAGCAGATCTTGTGCTTAATTCTTGTATGGCTGTTAATAGGGTCTCCCCTTTACTTGGTGTCTTAAAGATATTTTCACAAAATGCTTTGAAACTGAAAACCTTTGTTAAGCTTGGAGGAAATTGGTCACAAAACCAGTTGCTTATTGGGTTTTGAATGATTGTGCTGCTTGTCACACTTGGTAAGATCAGAGATGTTTTAGCCCAGAGAACTGACACTGCAGTTATAGAAGGAATTTGAAATTAGTCTAGAACAGGTGATGCCAAACTTGTTTCTGAGACGTTTTGTTTCATGCTTGTGATATCTGTGGTCTGTGTGCTGGAATATGGATCTTGCTGATGTCAGTATGAGGTTCTTGTGAGGATTGAGGGGAAAATACAGCTTCATGTAGTAACCTGCAGGACAGAGTAAGTTGTTTGGGGTTCATTGTATTAAATTGTGGTAAAAATTAATATTATTTCATGTTATTATTTCTACTGGTGTTTTATTTCTTCTATTTTTCTCTAAATATTCTGTATTTCCTGTTTCCCGGTGCTCAACATTTATGCTTTCTCAAACTAATTTTGACTTCATTTTATCTGACTAGAGTGAGAGGCACTGGAGTAGTGAATTCTGATACTGACAGTAAAAATGTGCTTTAGTGAGATAAGGGGAAGGAAGATGAGATAAATTAATCACTTAGAAAATGTAAGGAATATTGATGTACTGGAGCACAGACTGAGTATGTTGATTTACTTTCCTTTCATATTTGAAAGGTTTCTATCCAAGTCTGGGGGACAGAAATTTACCACCTTTTAAAAATTAAATGCAAGGCTCTGGAAAAAATGTCATGTTTCCTCTATATAAAGTACAGTATAAGAATTGAATCTCAGCCATGATTTCTTTGGGCAAGTTCAGCTCTAATGGTTAGAAGAATGACACCTTTACCGTGTGGTGGTTTTTGTTGTTGTTGTTGTTGTTTTTGTTTTTTGTGTGTGTGTTGACTACAGGACCAGAGGGAGTTCAAGAGTTTGCTGGTCTATTTCTTCTTCCCCAGAGTAGTCTCAGTCTTTCCCAATAGATATTGCTAATGCAGATCTGGTGATGGTGATTCTGTGACCTTTTGACAAACTGCTGCAGTGGGTAATTGTTCAAGAAAATACATCTATCTAACGCTCTTGAGCGTTGTAATTTAAATTGGTTACTGTGACTTTCCTATGCCAGTAGTAGCTGTCTATAGCTTTTAATTATTTCTTTTCCTGTGTCTGATGCTTGTTATCCTATTTTCTCTCCTCTAGCTTGCCATTCTGAAGACTCATCAATCCCCATTCCTTTCTCACAAGCTGTATTTTTTCTGTCGGAAGTAATTTTTGAATTTTAGTCCAGTGAATTGTTTCAGCATCAGCATAGTAATCTGGGTTATGTTGAATTAAGATTGGATAAAAGAAATAGCATTTGACAATTTACAATATTACCCCTATTTTTACATCTTTTATGGTATTAGCTTTTTCTTTCTAGAACATGACATTGTTGATGCACATTTAACTTGAAATGCTAAAGCTCTTGAATAGCCTTTTTTTTCCCCCTCTTTCTCCTACCAGTTTCTATTTTCTTTGCTGTGTTTGTCCAGTTGGAAAAATAGTGTCAGACGCAAACCTAATAAACATATTATATTATCAGGTCATTTAATGAATATGTATATATTGGATTCACTTTAGGTTCTCACTTGATACCTCTATTCACTTTGTCAATTTCTGTTAACTGCTCCATGAGTCCTGATACCCAGTTTCACTTCCATTTTAGGAAAGTTTAATTTAGTTCATGTTTCTTTACCTTACATTTGTAAATGGCATGTGTGCCCAATGTTTAAAAAACAAACAAACCGAAGGTGACCTGTACTGCTTCTTCACTGTTCAGCAAATTAAATTACTCATTACCAAATCAATTGATTTGATGTTAATGGATACATTTTTTTTTTCCTTCGAGAACAGATCTTTTGCTGGAAACTTAAAATATTCTGTTTTATTTTTTTTCCACATATTTAAATTAAATTTATTAGTCTATAACTTCTTTGCCACAGTTTTCTATCCTTTCCCTTCAAGAGACTGCATTTGCCGCCTTCTATAATATCTCCCAATTCTCCTCAAGTTATTATGATACTGGTTCTTAGATGTGCTTCAGATACTTAGTTGGGGTTATTTGTTTAATTTGCCTTGGCCAATCTGAATATATCTTAGCAAGTAGTGAGGTAAAAGGGCGTGGTTCTGCCAACCAGAACGATTGATAAAACCCCGCTGTATGTTGTGGGAGGAGGATTTGCTTTGGTTGTGGTCTTATCTTGGGTACTGAACACTTGGAAGTAGTGAGAGTGCATCTTTTGATGTAGTTTGTTCATAATGGGCTCTGCGTCTTGCATCTTGGCATTGTTTCATGGTGTGAACAAGCGTAATAACTGAGGAGCAATTGGAAGATCTGCTTCAAAAGTACATCCAGCTGACCTGAACTGGAAAGGCTAATGTAAATGTAATCTGAGACTCTGAAGTTCTTTTGAGGGTATCATGAAAGTCAGAGACCGCTCGGTTACCATCAGGTTTTAACATTCATTATTTTTTCTGGTCTTCCTGACTAGGTTTCAAGATACTAATGGCAGATTCATCCAGTGACTCAGACAACTTTCTTAGACGTCAAATAGGAAGGCGGCCACTTCTGAGAGCATCCCACAACAGAGCTCGGAACTATGGTGCTGAAGAAGTTGCAGAGAAGATCCATACTTTAGCAAGCACTTTACAGGTTGTTTACAACATATGTTTTTAAAGTATAGAGTCTGCATTTCTATAATGTTAAGATCTTTGCATTAAAAAAATGTTTCCTAGAAATTTTTATTTGAAGCTGAGGCCTTACTGTTGTACTGTAATGGATAGCATGGGTTTTTTTTTGCTTTAGTTTTTCCTTCCCTTTAGCTGTGCTGTATATCTTCAGATTCTCATTACTTGTATAAGTTTTTGAACACTTAGATGCTTTAAAAAGTGCTTGTGTTATCAATTTACTCTTATAAACTAAGAATAATAAAGACAACAGTAATGTTTGGTTAGAGGTGGTTTCTGTTCTGACTTTTCTTCCTCAAACTTTTTTCAAGGATACCAACAGAAATTTAAGACATGTTGACCATTTGCTAGGACAATACAGAGAATACAACAAGGAACAAACTGAAGAAATAGCAACTGTGAGCAACTTTTAATTTATCTCCTTAAATCTTTTCTGCTAATAAAATTCATAGCTGAATAGTTGGTAGTAATGGACATATCTGAGCAATTTACATCAAACTATAGTAATATATGTTATAATGAAACACTGGCAGGTTTTGTAGCTTCATTTCTGTTGTGGTTTGTAAGGACCAAATAGATTGTTATGTTACAATACTATGTCAACTGCAAGGTGTATAGCTGAAATAGAGTATTAGGGAATATGTTTCTTTTGCATGAATAACTGATAAGATAACAGCTGAGTTACAGCAGGGAATGTGTTTGTGATCATACTGCCTGTAGGTTTTTTCCTGTCATTCTACAACAGCTTCTCAATCTATTGACCAGCATTTGCAGAAGGGTTGAAATTCTCATAAATATCAAGCTTCTACGAGTTTAAAAACAGAAGTCCTGACAGAGAAAGTAAACCAAGTTAGTGCTGGTAGGGCAAGAGAAGTTTATAACTTGGGTACAAACAAACTGCAGTGGGTGTTTTTTTGAAGCAGATACATATGAGATGTAGGAATATTTTGCATGTGAGGTAAGAGAGCAAAAGAAAATAAGCAGGAAAGAAGGCTTGTTTTCTTCAGACAGCTTGCTTTCTAAAACAGAATGTGCAAGCTCTGCATGGAAGTAGTTTGGGATATTACATGCTTTTTATTTTTTTTTTTTTGTGTGTTTCTTCTGTTCGGATGCTGTTTGTGTCTTTATAAGCTTTATTTAGGTATTGAATTTATGGAATTTCTGGTGAGCATTTGAACCATTTAAGGTTGTCTGTTTTTAACAAATGCTGAGATTAAATGTAATTCAACATCATTACTCTGGAAAGATTTTCTATTAGGAAACATCAAGTTGTGTGAGACTCAGATTTAGTTGTGACTTCATGTCCATTCTTCTTAGTCATGCTAAGTGGCTTTTGATTATGGCTCAAGTGGAGGAGAAATATAGAGACTCTAACCATCTCCTGCTTGAGCTTTAAATAGTAAATTCAGCCTTATTAGTAAAGATAGCATGTTTTTCTGAGTTCCTGTTCCCTTTCTGAAGATATGTGTATTTGGTACGCGGGGAAAAAAAGAGTTGGGATCAGGAAGTAGTGAATCTTTTATTATTCTATAAAGAAAAAAAATTAAGAAAAACTTTGGATGGTGATGTATTGTGGTGGTGTTTGGTTTTCTTCCTGTTGTTCCACAGTGATAGCCAGTCAAGTGTTTCTACCATATTAGATTTAGTACTGAGACTGTTTATCTAAGAATATTTTGGTCCAGATGGGATACGTGTTTAAGTTCTGTCAATTATGTTGAATATAGTAATATCTGACTCTTGAATTCTTTGTAATCTTTTCCTTAAAGACTTTCTTCAGACTGTTGTATAGAATATTTACATTTATAAATTGGTGACTGTTAGGCTTCTGAGGAGCTATTTTCCATTCTAATTTATAAACTAATCCCAATACCCTACTTTTTTGTGCCTGGTGTCTGCATGTGAATCAGTGCAAAACTTGTGACATAACTTACAGGGTCAGGAAGATTTGCTGCTCGGAACTTTATTTTCTTGTTCCTATTGTTGATTCTCCAGTGGTGGGAACATTGTACTCTCTGTATGTGCTCTGTTCCAGAGCAATGTTATTCTCCTGCTGACTTCACTGTTGGTCTGTGATTTCATTATGTCCCTGGAGGACAAGGATAGTAGAGAAAAGGTTCTGATCCACTCTTTGGGGTGGGGAGGAGAGGATCATAGAATCATAGAATGGTAGGGGTTGGAAGGGACCTTCAGAGATCATAGAGTCCAACCCCCCTGTCAGCACAGGAACACCCAGGGCAGACCCCACAGGAACAGATCCAGGCGAGTCTTGGGAGTCTCTAGAGAAGGAGACTCCACAACCTCTCCGGGCAGCCTGTTCCAATGCTCTGTCACTCTCATAGTGAAGAAGTTTTTCCTCATATTGAGGTGGAACTTCCCGTGTTTCAGCTTACTGACATTACCTCTTGTCCTATCACAGGGCACAATGGAAAAGAGCCTGGCCCCTTCTACTTGACACCCACCCTTCAGATATTTGTAAATATTAACAGGTTCCCCTCTCAGTCTTCTTTTTTCCAGGCTAAACAGCCCCAGGGCTCTCAGCCTTTCCTCATAAGAGAGATGTTCCAGTCCCTTAATCATCTTTGTAGCTCTCCGTTGGACTCTCTCCAGTATTTCCTTGTCCCTCTTTAACTGGGGAGACCAGAACTAAACACAATATTCCATATGTGGTCTCACTAGGGCAGAGTAGAGAGGGAGGAGAATCTCCCTTGACCTGTTGTCCACACTCTTCTTTATGCACCCCAGGATAGCGTTGGCCCTCCTGGCCACAAGGACACATTGCTCTTCTACCTTATTGTCCATCAGGATGCCAAAGTCCCTCTCCATGAAGCTACTTTCCCATGGGTCTACCCCTAACCTGTACCCATACATGGTGTTGTTCCTCCCCAGGTGTAGGACTCTACACGTATCCTTGTTGAATTTCATTATGTTTGCTTTTGCCCAGCTCTCCAGTCTGTCCAGGTCACGCTGGATGGCAGCACAGCCTTCTGGTGTATCGGCCGCTCCTCCCAGTGTAGTATCATCAGCAAACTTGCTGAGGGTGCACTGCATCCCTTCATCCAGGTCATTGATGAAGATGTTGAATAAGGCTGGACCCAGAACTGACCCCTGGGGAACACCACTACTTACAGGTCGCCAGTTGGACTCTGCACCACTGATCACAACCCTCTGAGCTCTATTGTTCAGCCAGTTCTCAACCCGTCTCACTGTCTGCTCTTCTAACCCACACTTCCTGAGTTTACCCACAAGGATATTATGGGAGACGGTATCAAAAGCCTTGATGAAGTCAAGGTAGACAACATCCACGGCTCTCCCTGCATCTACCCATTCAATCACACCATCATAGAAGGTATCAGATTAGTCAAACACGACGTCCCTTTAGTAAATCCATGCTGGCTACTTTTGATGACCTTCTTTTCTTCCATATGCTAAGATATGAACTCTAGAATGAGCTGCTCCATTACCTTTCCAGGGATAGAGGTGAGACTGACTGGTCTGTAATTTCATGGGTCTTCCTTCTTGCCCTTTTTGAAGACTGGAGTGACATGGGCTTTTCTTCAGTCCTCAGGCACCTCACCTGTTCTCCATGATCATTCAAAAGTGATGGAGAGTGGTAGAGCAACAACATAAGCAGGCTCCCTCAGCATTTGTGGGTTCATCCCTTTGGGGCCTATGGATTTGTGTGTGTTCAGTTTACCCATGTGATTTCTAACCCAATCCTCACTGACCAGTGGAGAGACTTCCTCCTTCTGGGCTTTCACTCTTACTTCCAGGGTCTGTGATTCCTGAGGGCTGGTTTTAGCAGTGAAGAGTGAAACAAAGAAGGCATTCAGTAACTCCACCTTCTTTGCATCCTCTGTCACCAGGGCTCCTTCATAATTCAGCAGTGGGCCCACATTTTCCCTATTCTTCCTTTTACCATTGGTGTATTTGAAGAAGCCCTTCTTGTTCTCCTTTACTTCCTTGTCCAGAGTGAATTCCAGTAGGGCCTTAGCCTTCCTTGTTGCATCCCTACATGGTCTGACAGCATTCTTTTAATTCTCCCAAGTCCCTTTTTCTGCATGCTGTGAACTTCATTCTTCCACTAGTTTTTTCAGCATCTCTGTGCTCATCCATGCTGGTCCTCTGCCTACTCTACTTGATTTTTTTACTCGAAGGAATGCACCAGTCTTGAGCTTGGAGGAAGTGATGTTTGAATATCAACCAGCTCTCTTGTGCCCCCTTATGTTCTAGAGTCTTAGCCCAAGGGATTCCCCCAAGTAGGTCTTTGAAGAGGACACAGTTAGCCCTCCTGAAGCCCAGAGTTTCAATCTTGTGCATGCTTTGGGGTGTTATTTTTTGCTCATGTGAGGCTTTGGAGAGGTTTAAAAGTAATTAGCCCTTGAGGGGAGATCTGTTTTTGGTTTTGTTGAGTTTTAATGGCACCAATGTTTATCTCCTTAAATAAATTAAAACCCAAAAGAAATGGGAAAGGATTAAAGTGTTAGGCACTGTTTTGATGGGATTTAAACAGCTTATAGATTAGATGTCGAGGAATGGAATTCAAATTGGTGAATATTAAGGATATTCTGTTCACATTTGTTCTACTGTCACTAGTCTCCATTCTTTTAAAAATTAACTTGTTTTTTCAAAGAACACAAATACCGTAGAATTTAACATTATAACTAAAAAATTTTAAATATTTTTTTTTTTTGGCCATTGTTCTGTTCTAAAGAAACAGACTGAAGAGTAAGGTTGTTAATTCTGGACACAATCATGGTTTATTTTTAATTAGTTATATTTCTTTTAAACAAATTCAGCTATCTGGTTTCTTGTAGAAAGGATGAAAATGAGTGCTGTAAAGCTAAGGAAAGCAAACTGAGTACCTATAGCTTAATTCGGACTTTTAATTGCCCTATTAAAAAGCAAGATAAGTCTGACAGAGTCAAGTGCGTTTTTTTTTTTTCCCCTCAAGTAGCCGCCGTCTCTTTAAGAAAGCCTTAATGTTTTTCGTTAGAAAGTTTCAGTGATAGATTTAATAGGATCATATAGTGAAAACGTAATACTTTAAAAAGAACCTGAACAACCATTGAAACTTTAAAAAAATATTTAAAGTAGCATTTTGTGCCTTTGGAAAAAAGTGCCCCTCAGAGAGAGATCCAACACTGTGTATAATTCTGTAAGAATAAAGCAGCAATTTAGCCATCGTGTACAAGCCTCTGTTAGGGAGAGGAAAGGTGAATCATTAGAAATTAATGCCTCATGGATTGTCAAATAAAGGTGTGACAAAAGCAAGTGGCTAAGAAGTGAAGTTAGCAAATGCAATCTTAGGAAATAAGATGCAAGTTTGAAAAATGAGAAACTTATTTAGGAATGTACTTAGCTCTGAACTCTTTTAAGTTAGGCATGGCTGCCTCTTTCTGGAAATGTAACTACTTGATGTAAAGCTGCTTAGTGAAATTTGATAGCCATATGTCAAATTAATTCCAGGTAGGGCTGGTAGAAAAAATCCAATTGAAAAAAAAGTCTTTAAATTGTTTTCTGGATTTTGCAGGGCTATTATTGAGCATTGCTGGCAAATAGGTCTTACTTTGGTTATAGGAGATACACTTTTCTTTTGATTTTTTTTCTGGTGAGTTGTACCACTGGTTTAAGAAAGTTGGTAATTGAAGCTACAAATGTTGGAAATGTTTTGCTATAGTTATGGAATATGACATATAAGATATTGAAGAAAAGCTGTTATTCATAGCTATATTTAAAAAATAAGTTTGGATTCTCTTAATGACTTTTTGAAAAATAATATTTTACATGCATGGGTTTTTTTTAATCAGTCTGTGTTCATATTTCAGTAAATTGTAATTTTTCTGCAGTTAAAAGAAACACTGGAACAATCTATAGGTCATTTAAGGAGCCAACGCTTAACACGAAACTCTGGAGTGAGAAGTGCTTCTCTCTCAAGCTTATACCCTAGTGATCTGGATGGAGGAGGAGTGTCAGGTAAAATACTTAAGCTGCTTGAGTATGCTCAAGTTATGTCATATAGCTTTTGTTTGGAAAGAAGAAATTAAGAAGAATGTTTTAACATAGTTGTGTGAAAAGTCATCATTGATTATTTCAAAGAAATTCAGTTTAGAAATTTGGGAGATCTGCATTAAGTCATGCAGGTTGTTTATTTGGTAAATTACAGCTTTCTATTACATAGCCTTTTCTCCTGATACTCCAAGAGGTCTAAATGAAACACTGATTCTTTCAGTAGAGAAATTTCCTCATCTGTAACTTACAGAAAAGAAGTATTTTCTTGCACATCTCTCTGAAAATTCATTATATTTTAGGAAAAGGTAGTTTTGGGAGGAGTATTCTTCCTAGAAGAAGCATTTAGTATATTTTAGTAGAAAGTTTTAAAACTTTTATTTATTTGGTTTTTTTTTTTTTTTCTTTCTGTTGTAAAAGCTGTGAAATACTGTAGTTTGAAGGTATAATAGATTGAGGTCGAGGAAAAGCTGTTGTTTGGGCAAATAAAATTGGTGAAAGAGACCTACCTTGGTTCCTTGGAGGAACAAAGGAAGCCTCTTTCTTACCTATCACGTACGTGTATTCCAGGAGTATTTAAATTGAGTAAGAATCCTGGGAAGAGCTAAACAAGAAGTATGCCTGTGCAATTTATGTAACTTCAGAAGTTGTTTTTCTGTAATGTGGCCTATAAGGATATTGGCAAGATGAAACACAGTTTTTGTGAAACAAAATGGAACATTTCCCATAAAAAGTTTTGTCTTCCTACTTACTTTTTTATCTCTTACCTTCTAAAGGGAACCAGCACTTCCTGCCTACTTCTCCTCTCAGGGATTATGGAGACTCCCAGGGCAATAAACATCGAAGGTCTAGATCTGCAAGTGTTCGATTTGTCAGTGAGACAGATAATTTGGACCAGGTACAGAGCACTAATGGGAGTTGCTTCCCCAAACAGGCAATATGTCGTCACCAGGTTCTTCACTTTTACATCAAATTTACGGTTATTCTGATGATGCAGCTAAGAATGTTTCTGATATGAAGTGTGCTTTCAATGTGATGTGCCATTTTTCATTAGGCAGTTAACTCTTGTATCTGTCAGTGTCATGAAGTTTCATGCAAACTTGTTGTAGCAAAAAAGATGTGTTGTTAGCGATATCAAAAGGGATGTATGAAAATAATCTCTATACTTCTTAGGCCATGTATAAGAAAGAAAAATAATTTCTGAATATATGGTTAACATTCACTTACATGCCGAAATCTGTGTGACTGTAAAGGGGGTTGTTCTGCTTCAGTTAATGGAACAGGATCTTAGTGCTTTTCCTGTTTACTTCAGTGTAGCTTGGATTGATTTCTTTGAGGCAGCTAGTTCTCCATCTTAATTCTATGCAGTAGGATAATTTAACCCTGTACTTCAGGCAGATCATGTGAGGAGGAAAGGATGTGTATGGAATTAGCAATTTTCATACCCTTCAATTTGTGTCTACTTGTAAAGTCTTTAGAAAAAACAACCTTATCCATTAAAGTAATTATTTTGTAGGCTTTCTATATCCTATAGAAACAGAAGAGATTTCAGTACCTGTTTTTGCTCTTCCAGACAGTGGCTAGACCTGCTTGAGTGAATCCCTCTGTCTGGACTGATTTGTCCAGCAGAAATGTATTATGACTAATATTAAAACAGCTGATTGTAAAGTGTTCACTTTGATGTTACTAAATCGGTTTTAAATGCCAAATAATTAATTTTGAACTTAACCATAATGCATTCTCTCAGTTGACTTTTTGGGAACTCTGAGGACTACCTCTATTTAAACCTAATTCATTGTCCTTTCAGTCCACTTCCCCCATTCCTTCCTCTCCCAAGGTTAGTGTGGAACATAACTTTTGGAAGGAAGTAATGTATATAGAAATCTTTTTTCCTAAGCTTAAAAAAAAAAAAATCTTACAACTATTTTAGACTACTTCTAAATATTCTATAAATACCTTAGAAATGTTATTCAAGGGAGTTCCTGCAATGCATATAAAGTTCCTAGTTTATATCAACTATGTAAGCAAATAGCGCTCCCTCCCCCCCATTTTTGTTGGTAACTGCAAGTTTATTCCTCATTCTTGCTTTTCAGTGGGGGAATATGGCTTTACTCAGTCCTTAACTATTTTGTAAGAACAGTATAGTACTTTGAGGAATGCTGAACTAGACATAGTAATTGATCGTGACCATAGGTAGAAATTGGAGCAGAAAGAAAGCAGTATTGCTTAACTAAAGCTGTGGCTTTTTCTTCTTCCTGTAACCACAGTCCCTCTATTCCCAATTCTAACTGCTTTTAGCTAAAGTAGTTTTCCAGCTGAATGGGCTTTTAACACATTTTAGTCTCTCTCCTTCTTAGACAGAAGCATTCTGAAAATACTCTGTGTGTTTTAAAGTCTCTTGGGTCAGGTTGAAATGTCTGGTTAGTCACACAGGGGTTCCTGTGTCTCAATGTTCAGGCCAGTCAGCTGTGTTGTGGAAGATCTGGGTTTAAGTCTTGGGCATAGAACAAGGGGAAGTTATGAAACAGGGTTTTTAATAATGATCGTCCTGACTGCTGAGCTGTTGACAGCAGTAGGTTTTTATTTATTCCCTTAAAAACTCTGACTGTAAATTGGGGGCCTGTTGAATGGGAGAAATGCAAGTTTTTACAGAGGAAAATAGGTATCTGGTTTGTTTTTTTTTTTTTTTTCTCGGAAAAAAGCATTCTAGTAGAGTATGTAAAGCCTTGGGCAAGGTCGAATCCCTTTCCTTAGTGCTTTGGTAGTTCCCAAATACATAATAGTGTTCTGCTTGGTCACTTTCAATTTCATCTGCTGTCTTTTTATAGTAATATATATGTAGCTGGGAAGAACTTAGTTTCACTTATACTAGCATATATTAGCAGAGAATGTGTCTGTCTTGATTTCACCTGTTCAGATCTTTCAACTTGCTGTACATTAGGTTAAAAACACGGTGCAGTGTCAGGTAACCAAAATGATCAGGCTCTGAACCATAGAATGAAAAACCCCACAGTTGGGAAACTTGGTTTTAGCAAATGGTGTACTGAAAATTAAACTTCAGTGAGTATGTTCAAGCGTTGTGAAGGGTTGATTGAAATAGAAGCATGCAAATCTCATCCACTCCTCCATGCTCATCTGTAATTAATGGAGGGTTTTTTTTGCTCTGTAGGTTATTTTTATCTACTTTATTTTCAAAAGTATGTATATATGTGTATACATATTTTTGGAATATCACAGAAAAAGGTTTTCCTAAGCCTTGGCTTAATTTGTATACTTTAATTTACAGCTGCATTCTTTCCACCAGTCTCTTCGAGATCTCAGTAGTGAACAAGTTCGCCTAGGAGATGACATCAGTCGGGAGCTTTCGAGAAGAAATCGGTATAAACAGACTATAAGTCCATGTAAACAATAGCGTGGAAAATAATTGTTATGCTTTTAAATATTTCTTAAACTCCTTTGTTATTTTTTTATTAAACAAACAAAACAAAACACTTTTGGGGGAGAGGGAGGGGTTGCACAGCATGTACATGAAAGTATTATTATAAACTGCTTGTTCCATGTCATCTTGTGCTGTGTTTATAAATGTAAACAATACCCATCAATTCTGATTTGTATAGTTTATGGCTTTTCCCCTTTGATATATGAACAAAATGACAAGTACTTGGGAATCTCAGTTATTACAACTTTGCTCCTTATTTATTCTTTGTACTGGAGTCTCTCTCGGGCAAGCCCTCATGCAGGCCACGATGGTTTTTTTAAAGTACATACCGTCGCAACATGGCGCTTTTTCTAATAACGGTAACAGGAGTTAGTCTGCTAATTCCTCGTAGGAACTAGTATTGTTCAAAAGAACTGCAGGCATATTTATAATTTTATACTTGTTGACCTGATACCTAGCCTTTCAAACTAGGTGGTTCGTTATCTTCACTTGAACAATGGCAATGCTTTTTATCATGAATTTTCCACTTGAGGCTGGTCTCTAATTATGCTAGGAATTTAGAGGCTGTAGAACAAACTGAAGTAGCATAAAAATCCAGGAGATTGTTTCTGCTTAAGCTTAGCACACTTAATACTTCATTTTGCACAGTAAAGTGTTGTCTTACCTATGTTTTGCTATGAAGGACTGATGCTGAATTAAGAAAGACTCTAGAAGAATTGTCTGAAAAGCTCACCGAGTCCCAAAGACAAGAAACGGTGAGTGTGACTAATATGAGAAGATTATTTATGTTTAGTATTCTAAGCAGGATTTGGGCTTCTAGGTTAATGTGTTGATAACCAGTACCCATATTACAGAATCACACAGAATCACAGAACTTCTGAGGCTGGAATAGACCTCCAAGATCATCAAGTCTAGGCTATGACCCAACACCATGATGTCAGCTAGACCATGTCACTTAGCGCCACATCCAATCTTTCCTTAAACACCACAAGGGCTGGCGACTCCACCACCTCCCTGGGCAGTCCATTCCAGTGTCTAATCACCCTTTCCATGAAGAAGTGCTTCCTAAGATCCAACCTAAACCTCCCCTGGCGCAGCTTCAGGCCATGCCGTCTTGTCCTGTCACTAGTTGCCTGGGAGAAGAGCCAGACCCCCACCTGACTACAACTTCCTTTTAGGCAGTTATAGAGAGTGATGAGGTTCAGGTTGAACAACCCCAGTTCCCTCAGCCTCTCCTCATAAGACTTTCCCTCCAGTCCCTTCCCCAGCCTCGTTGCTTTCCTCTAGACCCACTCTAGCACCTCAATATCCTTCTTGAAGGGAGGGGCCCAGAACTGCACCCAGTACTCGAGGTGAGGCCTCACCAGTGCTGAGTACAGGGGGAGAATTACATCCTCAGCCCATCGGCTCAGCCTGTCCAGGTCCCTCTGAAGCATCTCCCAACCCTCCAGCAGATTGACACTCACCCCCAACTTAGTGTCATCTGCAAATTTACTAATGGTACGCTCGATCCCCTCATCCAGATCATTAGTAAAGATGTTGAATAGAACTGGGCCCAGTACTGATTCCTGGGGGACACCACTGGTCACTGGACACCAACTGGATGTGGTACCATTCACAACCCCTCTCTGTGCCCAGTCATCCAGCCAGTTTTTAACC
>JAAGNO010008878.1:26429-53382 GCA_033439905.1 Ceryle rudis
TGTCTTTGTTAGAATGTTAGCTCTGCTTTCTCCTAATAGTCTGGCAGGATAAAATAAGTTTATCTGATAAAGAATTCTTCATGCTTGCAAAACTCAGGTTTTTTTTTTGGTTGTGGCATACTTCTCAGTATACTTACTTTTTTTTCCTTTTTCATGTACTAGGAAATTAGCAAACTTGGTAAGTTTTAATTAAGACGATTCTCAAGAGAACAGCTGCTACAGCTAGCTACACTGCAACTATTCAATGCCTTTGAGAGAAGCAACCCTTCCTCCTCAGTCCTTTGGAATGCTGGCAGCCACTGTCTTTTCATAATGAAACAGCTAGCTCTCTGTAACATCCTATAGTAGGATTTCAAGACTTGAAACCAAATGTTACAAATTTTAACGTGAGAGAAGCAAAAAGTGAGAGATGTGAAGTGTAACAAGGAGGCCTTCTGTAGTTTGTTAATGGTAAGGGGAATACCAGAAGAGTAAGTATCTTAGTTGGGAGAGAAAGGTACCATCCAATCAAGCCGTGAAATCTGAAGTGTTTAATGATATTCTTGCAGTGAAGTCACAAACTCTGCAGTAAGTGGCAGTGAGATGGTTTTCATGTGTAGGACTAGTAATACTTCAGAATACTAGTGTAATCTTGGCTTGGGAGCTTCTTGGTCTGGAACTGACCTCTGAGCTTTCTGTATTTAGTAATCCCTCTGTGGATTTAGTTTCTGGAACTTGCCCAGTTTTTGTTATAACTTGCATATCTTTATCACCTCACTTGTCCTATAGCAAGAAGTTCTGCAGATACATTATATATTGTGGGAGAAGCTGCCACTTGTGTGGTGATGACTTTGTTTTTTCAGTTGTTTTTGTATGTGGGTATTTGGTATGTGTGTTTGTGTGTGCGGTTTGTTTTTTGTTTGTGGTGGTTTTGTTGTTGTTGTTGTTGTTGTAGTTTTGTTTGTTTCATCTCTTAAGTTTCATTGGAGGAGGTTGCTTTTCAGAGGATTTCTCTTCAGGATAAAGAATTCTGACATGCTTAATCACTCGTATCCAGGCAGGTCCACACCACTGAAAAAGCCTAACAGTAGCAAGATTCTGCACTGCTTCTTTACCTGTGCTGTCTGGTGTGAGATGTGAATCCTTTGCCCTTGTTCAGAGCTTAATGATCTACGCTTACACTGATGAGGCTGTCAGAGGGGGTGAGATGAGGTAAATGCAAAAGAGTGGAATTTAATAAGGATGTTAAAAATAAAAAAACCCCAAATGGTGAGCATAGCAAAGCATGAGATTAGAATGTATATAGAAACTGTGGTCTGTTATGGTACATTTCTGAGGTCCTTTAGTACCTGTCTGTGTTTAGGAATTCTTCTAGGGGGGTTATTTAATTCAGTATTGATTTCTCATTGACAAAAGTGAGTTGAGTAAAAGGAAATACTTTTTTTTTCACAACTTCCTTATGCAAAGTCTTACAGGACCTTTTGTCCTTAGTGCCCTTATCACTTCACTTTGGAGTGTTTTGTTTATCACCTCCAACACTGCCATCCTTGTATTTGTATTCTGCTATATGATTCTTGGCAATAAACTCTCAAGTTGAAATCTTGATAATTTGACAGCATGAGTTCAGTGTCCTTAAGCCTACATTTTTGTAGGGACATATACCTGTGTTTTTACAGTTGTACTCTGGAGTATATTCGGTGCTGTTTGAAGATTGCCAGTGTATAGGTGTGTGGTGATAAAGGTCTAGTTGCTACAGTTGTTCTGAGTCACTAGTTCATAATTTATTTTTATTAGAGGTTGTGATTCTTAGAGCATATTTGATGATGAATCTGAATACTTTTTTTTTAATAGCCACGCAACACAATCCATACATGTTAATTTTACATTTAAAGGGAGTCTTTTGCACCCCAGTATAAAAAAGCAGAGGACATCTGAGGTGGTGACACAGGCATAGTTGGATGTCTGTTTCAAATTGAGCACTCTCCATGGTCTTGTACTTGAGAATCTATGTGCAGTTTTGGTATAAAGACTGCAGGTTCTACAGCTCTCTCTATCAAAATCTCCTATCGAGACATTTTGTGAGATTCATTTTTTTCTTGAAAAGAGCTTGCTAGAGGAATGTCTGTACAGACCTGTGAACTACTGAAAAAATGTTTACTTACTTTATGGTTACACAAGACAGCTCTCTTGGATATTTTGTTGCAGTCTATTGGTATTGAAGTGCATCCCAAATAGTACAAGAAGCTGATCTTTATGCATAAAAGGCAACTGCACCAAAGCACAGATTTGTTCAAATTAAGTAGATGAGATGATGTTATTAGAAGGCGTCATCTTAACTGAGGTGGAGCTATTAGGTCAGTGTAGGCTGTGTCTGTAGAAAAAGAGCAATGTGAAGTGAAATGGGTCTCACAGGGAGTTAATGTGGTTATGATATCTCGGAGAGCCAGGCTTATTGTCAGATAAGAATCTGTTCTTCAGAAGATCTGATATAGGGATTTTTGGCATGGCACAGGTGACTTGTAAAATGTATCTCACATGTGATCATTTGCCATGAGGGAAAAGTTTACTAATATTTAAAGTGACATCTGTGAAAGAAATTTGCTATTTTTGTGATTTTTATACTTCTGTTTCGAGTCTGCATTGATGATGAAATGGGTGATAGCAAGTAAGGCAACAAGAATATATTGAAATAGATTAGAGACAGCTGGAATTGTGCTCTAGAAATAACAGCAGAAAGCTGAAAACCAGGAGAGAAATGAAAGAAATAAGACATTGTTTTTTGTAGAGTAAGCATCCAGCATCTTCCACAAGATTATATTTAGCTGCAGGACTTAAATATCACCCTGCTTTTAAACAGGACATTCTATTCTTTGTGTGTGACTGGTGATGGGGAAACTTTTTGATAGCCTAATCCATTTTTCTTGCATTTTGCTGCTACCTGAAAACATAACACAGAAACATAATTCTTAATCTCATGATTATCACTCAGGTATTCCGTGTTTCTAAAAATGTATCCTTGAAATCACATTCTAATATGCTGTGAATGCAGTAATGTCATTATGTAGAACCTCCATATTCTTTGTACTGTTCTTCAGTGAATTGTCTGCATGAAGTCTTTTTAATGAGATCCGGAGGAGAAGATGCATACTCATGCTAGAAATGTTGTCTTGAGTCGAGGTCATTTGGGATAAAGGAAGAGAAGTGAGTTTTAGAGTATCCTCTGCATGTACTATTTAATGAGTTAGAATGTAACTGCTTCTAATTTTTTTTGTCTTCTTCCTCTATTTTTGTGCATCACAGGCTCTCTGACAAACTAAGGAAGGTCAGAGAGGCTACAAAAACAGGGCACGTAATTCTTTTGGTGGATAACGTCTACACCAGTGTAGACTGGGTAAATTTTATGTCGGGGGAACTACATTTTTTTAGATGACGTGTTAACTGCTTTGTGGAGTAAATAAGCAGAAATGTTCCAGAAGGAAAAAACAGTTACTTGTTATAAATAAGAGTCCTGTCCATGGCTTTTAATCTGTGAAATATTCACCTTGTTACAATGACCAAAAGCAAACTTGTATTTGGCACCACTGCTGGAATAAAAATCGATAAACTTCTTAGAATAATGTTTGGTTTCTAAAAGAATGTTGCACAATAATAAAGAAGCTTCTTAGAAAAATGTTGGGGAATGAAGAGGGTGGAATATTTCCAGACAATGTAGAAGTGATCTGAATACACTGTAATAGGAACTTCAAATAAATACGTTAAAAGACAGGAAGGAGATCAAAAGATAGCTGGTGTAACTATACATGTAAAAAGGAGTCCTAGGAGTTACAGACAAATGACAGAAGTAGAAAGTTCATCTAAACTTCAGCAGTTAAATATAAAAATGCAATAAGGCAGGTTTGAAATAAAGTTGACAAAAAGATTGCAAAGTTATATGCACTGATAAACTGTTTAATCCCATAGTATCACTGTGTAAAAAGATGATCAAACTAGAAGGAGTGTTCAGGGGAGATAACATCTCTGGGGAGGATGGAGAAAGAATGTATTAGATTTTTTGCATCCATCTTGACCTGGGAGACTGTTGGCAGGTACCAACATAGAAAAAAATCAGAAGATTTGCCTCAGATTTGGAGGGACCTGTGCTGCATAAATGACAAACCACATATTCCAAATTCTAAGTGACCCAGTTTGTGACAGTGTGAGGATGCTAAATTTTCCAAAATGGAGAAGGTAAATTTACTGCATTCCAGGAAGACATACTGGTAAAACCAGCTAGGACATGAACGTGACATAACAGCTTTTTCAGAGAATGCAGAGGAAGCCACAAGTGATTATACTTCGTTCTTTTGCACTGTTGCAAGGTGCAACATAATAAAGCCTAATTTGCTGTGGTTTTGTGTGGTCTCTGCCTTCTTTTCCCAGTCTCCACCCTTACCACTTGAATGCTTGTGTGTTTGTGTTGCCCTACAAAAATTTATTGTATCCTGGTTACCTAAATCCTTGTACAAGAACTTTCCTGTTCTTCCCATATTATGCTTCCCCACCCTGTTAAACCTCCAATGTCCCATGATGCCTTCTTTGCATCATTCTGATTTCACTGCTAGCTTTTATTTTCTTATACTTCCAACCTAATATATTTTTTTTATAATGCTAAATAGGCTAGTACTTATTTCATACTAAATGCATGTACTTCACTGTCAGACAAAACAAGGAAATAAACGGGTGAGTTTTCCCTGTTTCCCTAAATTGGGTATTTATGAGATCACTTCTGTCTAGGATCTTATTTTCCTGAAACCTCTCACAAAGTCTGAATATGTTTGACAGCTCCGTACCACTGAATGTTTGAACCTATTGGCCAATTTCAGCTGAATTTTAGGGAGGCTAGGGAAAGAGGTGTGCAAATGAAAAACCATAATCTAGATATTGTTCTTTATAAATTAGGCTAAAAGTGTTTATGAGGCTGCCCTGGTTTAATTAGGATTAATGCTAATTTAATGTTTCATAGTAAGCATTTTGTCTGTCAAAAAATACTTTTCCTTCTGAAGAAATATTAACCAATGTGTTATCTATTCCCTTACTCGAAACCGAATTTATTTAACTAAGTCACCCGTTCTGTATTCCAATCTCTATCTTACAAAAAAAAAAATACCCAACAAACGAAACCCAAACATTTTTGTGGGAAAAAATGATTGTCTTAAGGAATCAATTTGTTTGTCGTCTAATGTTTGTTCTGTACTTACTATGTCTCTTGCCATTTCCTACATATTTGGAATAGTTGAAGGTTGCATATTTTTTATTTTTGAAATGACTGATTATATGCAGAAAAAACTTCAGTCTTTGGAGGAAATGAGAGTTGGGCAAATATTCAAAAATGTTCTGTGCAAATCCTCTTAAAAAAGGGAAAGTTGTCAACAAATTGTAGGAAGTATAAAAATATATCTATTTGGCCATATTAGAAGCTTGGCATTTACTCTAGACACAAAGAGAAAGAGTGTAGAAAATGGAAAATAAGTAAGATTAGTAAGAGCAGTCAGAAAAAATAGTATAAATAGATGAGTGCAGAAAGGCTATGGTCATAGATAATAGGATGCACCAACCAAGAGACATCAAGAGCAATGATGATTCACTTGAAAATACATCACTTTCTCTGTGAGACCAAAGCAGCTGGTCTGTCCTTGCAGAAGAGGGGAGACTACTGACACAGCATGTGAGGAAGTTGATTCCTGTTTAAACAGCATTTGAATGTGCTACAATTGATCCTGCTCTGGCAGGGAGGCTGGACTAGATGATCTTTCAAGGTGCCTTCCAACCCCTAATGCTCTGTGATTCTGTGTGAGTTAGTGACCAGTGATAGGAGTGTAAGATTTCAGCTTAAAATATGGGCAGAAAGGAAGGCACATAAAATATTTTGAAATAATCTGGTGCAGATCAACTAAGAAAAGCTGTCTGAAGTGATCTTAAAACTGCTAATGGCTGTTTTAGACTATTTGCCAACAGCTGTAGGGGTGAGTGAGAAGAAATGTTCTTGGAATATTGAAAAATAGAAAAATCTTGAGAAATTAGAGTGATTATTTTTTTGAAACTTGATTTGTAAACATTCAAGAGCAGATAAGAAACTTAAGTAGCAGACAACACAGATTTGTCGATAAAAATTACACTCAAATCATAGAAGGAAGCTACAAGGATGACACAGTAGTTGTCTATATTGATGCAATGTTTTTGAGGGTTTTTTCACAGAATTTCATATACTGTTCTAATAAGCTTTTCAGTAAAATATGGTAAGACTAAATGTAGTCTAGAATAAACATAGAACTGTCCAGATACCTGTGTAGGTAGTAAACTGTTCACTGTTAAATTTAGAGGAGTTAGTCGAGTGAATTTTACATTTTGGCATTCTTGATCTGGTTATTTCTGAAGTTTTTATTAATAGTCTAGATGATGCAATAGAGAGATGCTTGCAGATGCACTTCAGATATGTTGGAAAATAGAACTGAAATCTGTATTCAGTCTTGGATGTGTCTTAGAGCATAGAACAAGGTTAATAGGTGTAAAATTCAGCAAGGAAGACTGAAATTGCACTTTGGGAAAAACAGGTCATTGTAGAGGCAATAGAATGTTTTCTGTGAATGTTTTTGAGCAGGTTGGATAGACCTGCAGAAAAATGATATAGCTATAGAGGATCATGCCTTTAGCCAGACAGTAAGTTTGCTAGCCTCTGCAGTCCCTTCCAGTCTCTTCTGTGCTCTCTGCAAAGAATCTGACCTAATGGAAAAAATGATGAATTATATATACACTAACTCTAGTTTCTTGATTAGAATTTTTTCTTTTTTCAAGTAGCATCAGAATGTTTGGTGGTTTGACACCAAACAAATATAATGAATGCTTATTTTTCAGTGCCTTGTCAGAAATAAGATAACAGTTGTATTCTGGAGGGAGTTGAAAGAAATCAGAGGCAAGGCAAATCACTTGATATCTTGTGGTTAGTAAATAGTTACTTTCTTTCTCGTTCTGCATTAGTGACAATTTGCAGTGAAATCTGAAGTTTGCAGGTATTTGAAGCTTGCCTAATGCTTCCTCTTGTCATGTCATCTACTGTGTGTGAGGTGAACTACATTCATGTCTGTGAGTAAGTTACTGACCTCTCCTTTTTATTGTCTTCTTTGGGAGTGAAGTTACTTTTGGATCTTTTGTCAAGTCTAAATTATACATTTTCTTTCTTAATAAGTTCAGTGTTCTCCTGCTTAACTTCACTTGAAAGAGAGATCTGAGAAAGCTTCTGCCTTCAGAAATGTCTAGCCAAGCTCATTTAAAAAATGTAAAAACATGCCTTTGTTTCATTTTTGTACTTTAGATATATCTGGATAAAGGGGTGACAGGTATTTCCCAGCTTTCAGTAAAGGTATAACAAGTTTAATGACAAAAGTTCCTGCTACATAGTATCATTGTTCCTGTTAGCTGCAGTATTTTGTGAATTATTAGAAGTAACTTTAAGTAGTAGTTGTGAAAAATACAAACATTGTGATGCAGTCCTTAGTTTTTATACATTAGTTTTTAGTAAGTGGCAGTTCTGGATTGTGACTGCAGAGATTTCATAGTTCACATGAAAGAGCATGGTTTGATGCAGTATGCTTTTTGAGCATCTCCTGATGGTTTAAAGAGAAAATACAAAATTCCAGATTGTAAACTGACTTAATCTAGCTGCACAAACAAGAAATGTTTTCAGACTAATGTATTCCGTTGTAAAGAAAAGGATTGTTTCATTTTTTAAACGGTGTGCACTTGTGAAGCCCAGAATATAAATGTAACCATAATTATGTTTATGTTGCTACACAACTGTGTTGCTCATGTTAAATTTTTCTATCCATGCGTATGCCTAGTGCTGGCAGAAGCATGTTTAATCATGAAAGTACAGATGAGAACTTCTTCCCGCATACATCAGAAACTAGTAGATGAATGGTGTTTTAAGTTTCTCTTTTCAGCTAAATACTGTTTGGTAATAAATATATTGCTGTCTAGTGATCGTTTAAAATAATTAGTTTTAAGGCAGGGAAGAAGTGACACACAAGTATTTTCCTTGCTACCTTCAACAGTGCAAATTTAATTTGCTGCCCACGAGAGGGTGCTGTCTGCTAGCAGTTTTAAATGTAAACTAAAGCAGTTCTATTACTGTCACTTGAGGTGAATTATTGTGTTTATAATCCAAATTGCTTTAATAAATAACTAGTGTTATTTGGGATAGTTTGTACATGGATTCACAACATATTTGTAAAAAGTCTTAAAGGGATGTAATTATTTGTGCTATTACAGTCATTCTCGTGATTCTTGTGTATTTAGCTCTTGTTTACTACTTTTCACTCACAGAATTCAAAGTATGAAAAGAGGCAGACATTGGTCGGTTTCACATACTGGAGATGTGAAAGAGGGTTAATCTTCAGAGGTTAATCAGGCCTGTGGCATAGAAGCTAAGATTTCTGTATTGCAGTTTTAGGTTAGGCTACACCAAGCTTGATATTGAGATATTTAGCACTTGAGTAGAACCACCACTGTAGAGTAAGATATACATATACCTAAAGGAGGATATTGTTAGCAAGACAGCAGGTCAGTTCCTGGCTTGTGTACTTTTCTATACTGTTTTAAATCTTATTTATTAAAACCTGGGTTCTCTTTTCTCTCTCCCCATACTCTTATTTACCTTTTTTTTTTTTTCCCATTGTTATCTTAATATGTGGTAAAATACGCAATAATTTCCTGCAGGGTGGTTTTTTTTCCTTTTGAAGGTATCAGAACGGGTAGAGAGAAGACTTCAGGAAATAGAACAAAAAATGCGTGCTGAAAGACAGCTTGTAGAAAGACGCCAGGACCAACTGGGACATATGTCTCTTCAATTACAAGAGGTATGAAAATTTTGTATTCAGGATTAAGTTAGGAACAGTTCTGCATTTGTGAGCCTGTACCTGTCAAACCTGGCAAAAGTGTGCATGTCTTTGTCATATTCCTTTAACTGTATTAGCCCAGGTCTGCTTGTTTTGGCAACTAGATGCTAACAGGTACAGTCTCTGGGCTTCATGATGCTGTCTTGTCTTTAGACCTTTTAGGGAACTGGCACAAACATTCTTTAAAAGAACTCACCCCCTATGCCCTCCTCAGACCCCAAACAAACGAAAGGAAGTCATTAGCTGGGTTGTCTAGATACTGCTTATTGTTTGTTTGTTTCTAAAATGTAAACTTTGCTTCCAGTAAACAATCTATTTTGAATTTATTTCAACAAGCAATCAAATACACTGTAGTGGCCACACAGATATTCGTTGCTTTTCAAACAGTTTCATTCAACAGTATCTGACTAAATATAAAGTACTGTTTAGGAGACAAGTACAAATGTGTATATCATGGTTTGAAATTCTAGATAGCTGGTAGCTTTTTATTTTTTTTCTGCTTGTTTTAGGAAATGTGTGAAAAATATATCTCTCTGTATCTTATTTTACTACTGTTTGGAAAATCTGTGTCTTAACATAGTGTAACATTTTCTTTCACTCCCCTTATTATTTGCAGTGTTACCTCTAACTATGCTATAGGATACTATAGTTGGGAAGAATTGTGCAATGCCTTGTTTTTCACTTTTGATATTAGCAACAGTATACATGCTTTTTGGAAGGCAGTTGTTTTATACTGTCCAGTGATACTGAGGAACCTTAATTTAGATTGATGTTATGTATTGCATGTAAGGCTAGAGACTCTTCAAAGAGATCATATTTAAGAAGAGCTTTTTCTCTTCTTAAATTTGATCTTGTGTTTATCAAAATGCTTGTAGTGCTTCTGATAGTATTTCAGAAAGAGTTACTGATTATTTTCCCCCTGTTGATATCTTAGTGGCTGAAAAGAACTTGAGTGCTTTATTACAGTTTTCATTGTTCTTTAGTATGCCTGTGTCCATCCATTTCTAGATTCTTCACTTGTGCTTCCAGTCGGGAAGAGGGATGCTTAATGAAATGAGTTGGTGTCATTTGGTAGTGTTAACTCCAGATTGGAACGATCTTATTTATCCTTTTAAAGGGATAATGACTTGAGTCTGTAAAGATACATTGACACTGCCATCGTTTCCTTAGAAGGAGAATTTGAATACAAGTGAACAAATTAAAAAAATATTTCAAAGACTTCCATAAGATTGGCTATATGGTCATAAGCCCTCAAGCTGGATACTTTTCCTAGTAATTTGTCTTTTGAATTTCATGCAAAATTAACATGAAATACTGAGTACATCCCCAATCTTCCATTCCCCTAAGCTTCCCATCTGTAGATGATGTTTTAACCCTGTCTCCTGCTATGTTCTATTTTGTTCCATGTGTATTTTTGTCAGTTATTTTTACTGAGGAGCCGCTTTCTGTTTAAAAGATGCTTTGAGACTACTGTTCAAACCTTTGATATATAGCCCTCTTTCTTAGTTAACAGGAAAGCTCAACACCTTAGGAAACTCCTTGGTAAACTTCTACTATTAGGAATTTGCCCAAGCCAAGATTTGGAGCCAGTCCTGACTGGAACAGGTTTATTCCACAGGTCCTACATTCATAGCTGCTGCTACTTGGAGGGGAATCATGTTCCTGGTGATTCTTCACTCTCTCAAGCAGGGGTTCATATCTCCAAAATGTACTTCTTAGTGGCTGATCTCTCAGTTGTGACTCTGGATTTCTTTGACAGAACTGTATTTGGAAATCCTAATAAAACAACATATTACCGCTTTTACAGTGAATTATGTTTTTTTCAGGAGCTTCTAACCTTTAACATGCAAAATAGAACCTGGTGATGCCATATGGCAAGTGAAGGGAGCTTTTTTCAAAAGGTATTAGGCAATCTTTCTTTGACACATTACAGAAGAATAGGGAGGTAGTACCATCCTTGAAATGCAGACCTGCATTACACTCTCAACAAACAGTATGTCCTGTTTCTGCTACCTCTTCTTTCATATCCATCTTAACAGCTTGCGGAACATCTTCTTAATACAGTTGCAACTTCCTACAGGACAGATGTCTTTAGACTGCAACATTGCTAAGGTCCTTAGATTGCAGGTCCTTATTTCAGCTCTCCTGTTTTCCTTCCCCACTGAACATTCACATAATTTCTCCTTCTCTAGGTAGAAAATGGTCTCACTTCTGGATAGTGTTTGTATTAATGGCTCAAAGTTTCCTTAACAGTTGGCTGAACTCTTTAGCTTCACATTAACAAATTGGACCACCTTGTGGAAAAAACAGTTGGTTTTGAGAGCAAAATAGTCTAGATCCTGTACACACTGCCTCTGTACTATCACCCTGGGAGGTAGCTGTGTGGGAAAGCTTTGTGAAGAAAATTACTTTGTTATGAAATATAAATTTATAGAATAAAAAGGAGTATGAGAATATCTAGGAAGGCAAAAAGTTTAGAACTCATCTAATCTCAAATTAAAAACAAACAGGAAGAAATGCCAACACCAAAACAGTCTGAGAATTGGGTGTAGCAGATTTAAGTTTTTGAGCTTCTAAGTTTTGATTTTTCAAATTATTTCTTTGTGTGGTGTTACAGATGAATGGGTCCAGGATGGCAAACCAAGGAGAATGAATAATATAATTTATGCCTATGAAGTATTTAAAATATATGAATAGTTTTAAAAGGTTGTTATTTCAGCAATGTATTTTCAAGCTGAGTAGTAACTGACTTGTTGACTTATTGATTACTTGCATCAATGTAATTGTTTAATGTATTTTCCTAAGGTATTTTTTCTTTTTGTGTACTATAGAAAAAAAAAATTTGGCTTTAAGAATGTCTGAGTAAAGTTGTTTGAGAAACTCAAGTTCATATAATTTTTATTTATTTTTAATGTTGCATATTTTAAGTAGACAATTTCAGCAAGCCTATAAGGTAATTATTTATTTATTTTAAAAAATAAAACAGTAAAATTCCTAATAACTGGATTTTGTGTCATTTAACTGATGTCATTTAACTTTTTTCTTACTGATCACCCATCACAGGGTGGTTGCATTTGCCACAGATTGCTTGATAGTGAGAGAATTTTCAATAAAGATTCTCAGAGACTCCAGGGTGGAAACTTACTCATTTCTTGACTGCCTTACAGTTGAAGTGTAACTGCACTGCGCATTAAGAACAGCAACTTCCTAACACAATATATGACATTGCTGGTTTTCTTCCTTTTTGTGAAATATGTCCTTATATGCTGCTTTAATACTTAGCTCTTGCAGATGCTATTCTCAAGTCTGCAAAAGGCATAGAAACACAGTTTTGTCATGATTGGAAAAGACCTCTTGAGATCATGTCCACCTGTCAACCCCCTCCCCCCCCACCAAAAAAAAACCCCAAACCACAAATCCCAACAAAAAAAAGACGACACTAAAAAACCCCATCCCACTAGAGCATGTCCTGAGGTGCCCCATCTACATGTTTTTTCTGAATACCTCCAGGGATGGTGACTCCACCACCTCCCTGGGCAGCCTGTTCCAGTGCCTGGCTACTCTTTCGATACAGAAATTCCTCCTAATATGTATGCATCTTCCCCTGCTGCAACTTGAGGCCATTCCCTCTAGTCCTGTCATTATTTACTTGAGAGAAGAGGCTGCAGTCACCTCACTGCACCCTCCTTTCAAGCAGCTGTAGAGAGATACCAGATCTCCCCTCAGCCTTCTCTTCTCTAAACTAAACAATCCCAATTCCCTCAGCTTCTCCTCACAGGACTTGTTCTCCAGACCCTTCACGGGCTTGGTTGCTCTTCTCTGAACTTGCTTCAGCCTCATCAGTGCACTTCTTTGATCTCTCATGGGTTATACAAAATGATGCTGAGGACTGGCTGCTGAAAAACGTGGATATTTTCCTTTGGTACATCCATACAAGCATGTGCTCATGCAAAGATTCTTAGAGGATGTTGTAGATTAAAATGCTGTCAAAGAACACAGCCAATGTAGGCAGAGGCTACTTGCTTCTGAAGCTTGACTTTTTAATCAGCTGTTCCTCTTGTGGTGGCTTATATTTGGCCTGAAGAATCAGTAGTATCAGAAGAAGCAGCCAACCTGCTTTCCAGTAAATGAGATGTCCTCCACTGGTGAAGCACGAACTCATATAGGGGTAAACCCAAGACAGTAGACTCTAATGAATATCAGTGCTGGTTATCTGCATGAAGGTTTGGAGATGACAGGTTCCATTTTTCTAGTTTTCATTAATGACACTTGTCTGCAACAGTAATATGAAACTGGATAGTGTTGGTTTTGGAATTTTTTTGGTCCCCGCTCCATTTGGAGTGCAGTGCTTGCATGCATCCTTGCAGATATGCATATGGGCAGCCCCTTAAGAACAGAGTATTGCTTATTACTAACCTAAATTTCTCTGAGGAGTGAAAGCTATTTGCCCAGTTGCCCCTTGTGTTCCATTGTCCATCACCTTCTGTTAATTCTTTTAATAAATCTTTAACAAATTGGGGACTGTGAGGACACGGTCCTTCATTTATGCAAATATAACATGTTGGAGGAGAGGGAAGGGTAGACATCCTACAGGTACTGGAACAGAAAGCTTTCCATCTGAGAGCTTGAAGTCTGTGTGGGCAGTATGCACTGAAGAATGTATCACAGTAGTCTACAACACATAAAAGTTCCTAGGGGTGTATATCTCTGTAGCTTAAGTCATTGTATAATGGAAATAATGTACTTGAATCGTTTTGTGTGCTGCAATTGTTATTTGGATGAAGCATGTTTCTACGTAATTTGTGAGAAGAACTTTTTACTTTGTTATTCTATTTCTTGGCCTTTGTAATTTGAATTATGAGTTAGATGGAGTCTTAGCTCTGTCAGTGGCCTTAGTCTTGCATGAATGTAATGTTCTGTTAAAGTCTTTTTCTGTCTTCTTTTATTTCTCCAAGATGCTTCCCAGCTAACATTACTGGAAGGGAGAGTAGGGTTTGGACTGAGTTCTAAAATCCTGAATACAGCCTCAATGATTTACCAGTCAGTGCTATTTAAAACATTTGTGGCTGTTTAATGAGACAAATTTTTTCATTAGTTTGCCTGTTATGCATATCAATCCAAACAAAATCAAATTTGACTTGGCCTTTGATTACTGGATGCTTTAACTAAGAAATCTTGTGAGTTTTAAATATTAATAACTATTATTTTTTAGGAAAGTGCAGTGTCCATAACTGACCACTGCTTGTCAGTGTTTTACCATCTTAAGATAATGATCTTCCTAAATCTCCCATTATTAAATTATACATTTCCAGGGTCTAACTGAAAGTGACGATACGTTTGTTTTGATCTTTCTCTTGTTTGTCTTATCTTTCTGTCAGTCTTTTTTTTAATGTTCAAACTTTTTATTTGTATTGCACTGTTATTATAATCATAGAGTGATTATTCAAGAAGATGATATCTAGTTGTATACTGACCATAAAGAAAGCTTGACATATAAAATTTTGCATCTTTCTTATCTAAATTTGCATTACTGTTTTGAATCTGTGGTCTGAATGTTCTGCATGTATGTGGATAAACATTTTCACTACATTTTTTAACTTGATGTGTGTTGGTGTGTTTAAACACTATCTGTTTAAATAATAATCACTGCAAATTAAAAAATTGCAATTAATATATTCATGCAAATCATATATCTTCACTTGTATGTGTGTATATATATATTCCTGATGAAAACATGTTTCTGATTAGAAAGGAAAGCAAATATGCTCATCTTTCTAGTGCTACTGACATGTGTATGTGGGTTGCTTTAGCAAATACATTTGTTGTATAAACTAAAACAATTTTGAGATTCTTCAGTGCTTTATTTTGAACATGAAGATGCTTTGACTTTGTACTGCTCGTTTGCATGTATGCATCCATTTTCTAAAATAAGATCAAGTATCATTCTTTAATATGATCTTTAAACAGCTTTTATATGCATTGGATGTCCTGGCTTTACCAATTCCTGTGCATGGCTTCCTGGATTTTGGTGAAATGAGTCCGTGTGTTCATGATATGCACGCCTTAGGTGAACCCAATAATTTTCATAGAATGCTTTGAACCTACTGACTGTGGTAAGGCAATGGCTATAGTTATGTCTTAAGCTAATAACTTGGATAGGCCAGGATGCTTTTTTTTTTTTTTCCTTTTTTCTTTGTGCAACTGGACACATGGACTGTTTATCTCACTGGACATACTGTGACATGCAAGAGGCTGGTGGACTTTTAACAGAGTGGGGTAGACTGACAGTCAAAAGTGTTATTGAAAATTCTCTTTTTGTATATCTTTCTCTGATCTTTTTAGACAAACAAACTTGATCTGTGCTGAGCCATGTGAATGCTTTATTGCAGCATTGATACTTGCTCCCTGGTTCTGTGCTGTGCCACCTGTGGCTAATGAATGGTTTCTGTTTTGATTGTACTTTGAATCTGACTCCGTCTTGGAACATGAGGAAATCTCATACATATCTGCCACTGAAATATCTAGGCAGTCTTTAAATGCCTGGCTGTCCTGTTCAGGTAGTATATTCGGACAATGCTAATGTAGCAAGTTAGGGAAAGAATTTTCATTCAGATAAGGATGTGGTACATTTTTGCTTTATTTTAAACTATAGCATGAATGTGGCCTGCTTGTGTATTTATTCTAGTATGAACATAATTCACAGATCATTCTCACTTCAAAGAGCAAATTTCAGTTTGTGGTCTGTGCATTACTTTCAAATAATCTGGTTTTGTTTTTTAAACAAAACCAAACAGATCCAAAATCCTAAGAAAAGTTATTAGGCTTGAATTGCAGTAAAGGTTATGATTTGCTCTTGGAACGTTTTCATACGTTGGAAGGATTAAGAAGTGTTGTTAGAGAGGCCTCCGCATAGTTTTCTCCATATATAACAAAAAAATTGTTCGCTATACTCTATACAGATATGTTGATATGGGGTATACCAGGTATATTAGTATTCTAATATTGTCTTATGCTACTGAACTCTTTAAGAAGACCTGTTCTCCTAGGTCAAATCAAAAGTTCATCTGTCCTCTCAGGGACAAGAGCCTGTTTCTGACCACCTAGGCAGGCAAGGTAACATCTAGGTGGTCCATCCTGAAACCACGCTGTGAAGATCTCTTTACATGGAAGTTCAGTTTACCTGTGGCCTCTTCCATGCCTGCCCACTCCAAGGACTCATGAACGTCCTTGTCAGCCTTCCCCTGGCCATCCTAGACATTGCTGCTTCCAAGAGGAGAATCTTGGTGTGGGAATCCTAATGTCTGTAGGCCTGTTCCCGTTCCTCAGTGCTTCAGCATTGCCAGACAGAGCTATCAGGGGCAGCATCTCCTTGAGAGTTATCTGAGAGGAGCGTGTGTTGAAACCATTGTCCTCAGCATGCCCTTCCTAGTTCCCATTTTTGATATTTGACTCCTCCAACCCCTTCTTTGGAGACAACAAATAAAATCAAAGAATTAGACCTTTAGATAGCGTATTTTTCTTTAAATCTTCCTTTCCCCAGAGAAAACTTGAGTAGAGGAAAAACAAGAGTGGCACAAATCAGTGAGAGAATCATTAAAAACGTAGTACAGGAAGGGAAAAGAATGAACTTCTACCGATGCAATTTCTGATTTGTCAGTTAGAGCTGATGTGCCTGCCTGTGGATGACTATATGTTTCCATTTCTTAATGATATTTTGATTGGTGAACTGATTGCCCAGCTAACATTTGCTGGAAGAAAATGTGTGTTTTCCAGTTGGAGTGGTGCACATGTGGTATATTTAATTTATTGTAACATCACGTTCTTTTTGTAGTGTTTTAATTCTGATATATATACATGAGCTCTTTTTTATTATTTTTTTTCTTAAAAATGAAATGGTCATGGACTGTTTAAACAATATACAGAAAATAAACCTGAAGATCATAGATGTAGTATCAGTGATAGGAAAGACTGCCTTTTCATTTGAAATGATTGCTATTTAATAGCCTTAATATCATTCAGTGATCCTGATAAGTTGAAATGGCATATTAATTTCTGTGGTTTCTTAGAATTAGGATGTACTACTGGTTCAGAGACAGACTTTTTGCCTTCAGTGGGGAAATCTTTGGAAATTGTCCTAGTATTTCTGATTCCAGCTCGGTGTTAACATTTTCCTTATGATGCTGACATCTCTAGCAAAATCTGCAAATGGAACATGCATTTTTGTCCTAAATTAATTATTAATTTAGCGCCAAAAAGAAAGTTGACATAAAATTGACTGTATATAACAGAGCTTCTAATTCTGCTAGTAATACTGAGACTCACTTGTTGTTAGTACACATCATATGTCCCTTGTAGACTGTTCTGAATTGATACTTCTAGTCATGAAATAAATCCATCAACTCGTGCAATAAAGGCATTAGCTGAAGTGATGGTCTTTTGATTTTTTGTTCACGTAGCATTTTGGAAGTTCTCCCCAGAGTCTTTTTGAGTAAAATGGGAGTGTGTCAGGTCTGTGTGCAGTGTTGAGTTTTATAATTGACTGAAATGATAGATTTGAATCCGTACTGGGTGCTTAGAGGAATATCTTAAACATGTTACCATCTTAGTTTCTGATTATGAATTAGTAAGATTAAAAACATAATCAGCTTTGAGCGTCTGGAGTGCTAAACATTGGAAGGATGTTAACGCTAGTTTTGACTTTGTATTTGGCACTGTTGTGTGCATGAATGTGTTTATATATGCATGGACTTGTATATTTTTATGAAAAAAAATATTAGCTCCACATGGAAATATTAGACATAGAAAGCTTTTTTCTAGATCTTCTTTCTTAAATATATCAGCAGATTTTTTCATTTTAACAGATTTCCAGAGAAAACTTCTGTAACTTTTATAATGAAGTTCACAGTATATTTTTTTTTCTCTAAAGGCTTTAAGGAAGCAAGATGCTAAAGCAGGTGAAACAGAACTCATGAAAAATAAACTTGTCAAATATGAAAGTGAAAAGAACCAAGTAAGAATGAATTTTCTCCTTTCTTGTTTGGTTTTAAGCAAGTGTATAGTTTCATAGAATCACAGAATTATTGAGTCTGGAAAAGACCTCTGAGGTCATCGAGTCCAGCCTATGACCTAACACCATGACATCAGCTAAATCATGGCACGAAGCGCAGTATCCAGTCTTTTCTTAAACACCTCCAGGGGTGGTGACTCCACCACCTCCCTGGGCAGTCCATTCCATTTCTTTTTTGTATCACCTTTTCTGTGAGGAAGTGCTTCCTAATATCCAATCTGAACCTCCCCTGGTGCAGCTTCAGGCCATGCCCTCTCATCCTGTCAACAGTTGCCTGGAAGAGGAGCCCAGCCCCTGCAACTTCCCTTCATGTCATGTGTTACAGTATATGCTTCCTTCTTCAGAGAAACCAGTAGGATAAAACTGTCTTTATAGGAGAACAAGGGGCTGTTTTGCATCAGAGACCTTGTGAAGGAAAGGCAGAAGTTCAGCATAGCTATATTCAAAGCTTTTTAGTTATAGTGTGTTCTAACAACTCTTCCATCCTGCCAGGAAGACAAGTTTGTAACTTGCGTATTATACTTCATTTCTTTCTCTGATTTGTCTCTAATTTATACATAGGCTGCTGTTGCTTATTTGCAGCAGCTAAAAGATGTAGTTTTTCATCATATCTGCAACTAACGCATGCTAGTTATTTTGCACCATGGTTATTATTAATTACTCTTGCTGAACTATCTATTGCCATATCACTATCTTCCTGTTCGTAGAAAACAAGATTTCATGTATTTATGTTCTGGCAGAATGGTAGAGCCATATTATACTTTTTCAAACTTTCTTCCTCTTATATCAAGTTTAGCCTTTTTGTCAATACTTTCAAGTTATATCACTTTGTGGTAAACCATCTATGTAGTGTTTTATGTTACTCACTCCATTCCATTGATGGTGTTCTTGTTTACTTTTCCATTTACCAGCTTCTCAACATCCATTTTGAGTTGCCATCTCTGGAATAACAATTTTTGCTGTCAAAAGCTTTTTATTTTCATGGGGATCTTTGTGATCTTTTAACTATTTATGGTACAAGTATGGAGGTGAGCAGGAGTAGGGAGGTGATCATGCCCCTGTACTCAGCACTCGTGAGACCTCACCTTGAGTATTGTGTCCAGTTTTGGGCACCACAGTATAAGAAGGACATTGAGGTGCTGGAGCATGTCCAGAGAAGGGAAGTGAGGCTGATGAGAGGTCCAGAAAACATGTCTTACAAAGAGTGGCTGAGGGAACTGGGGTTTAGTCTAGAGAAGAGGAGACTGAGAGGAGACCTTATTGCTCTCTACAACTACCTAAAAGGAGGTTGTAGCTAGGCTGGTGTTGGTCTCTTCTCCCAAATTACTAATGATAAAATGAGAGGAAATGGCCTCCAGTTGCATCAGGGGAGGTTTATATCAGACATTAGAAAGAAATTCTTTACTGAGAGTGGTTGGGCACTGGAACAGGCTGCCCAGGGAGGCAGTGGAGTCACCATCCCTGGAGGTGTTTAAAAAACGAGTAGATGTAGCACTTGAGGCTGTGGTCTAATGGATAGATGGATGTTAGGATGAAGGTTGGACTTGATGATCCTAGAGGTCCTTTCCAACCGTAATGATTCTATGATTCTAAATCAGAAAATATTTTTTAGCTTTTCTGTTTGTTTGTTTTCCTAAACAGTAATCAGTGTGCTGACTATTTCTGACTAAACATTTTAAAATTCCCTTAGTGTTGTATTTTAATGAAAAAAAAAAAATTGTATGAAGTTCTGGGCAATTCAATTTTTCAGTCTTATTGTTTCCAGAATAATTAAAATGCATCTTCTTATGCAACACAGGAAAAAGCACAGTTTACAAATTACCAGTTCTAATAATTCATGTCTTCTTTACCACTTTATTCATGAATAAACTATGTAACAAAGGTGACTTCAAATGTTAAGTCGCTGTTAATTTTAATTACATTTTGAAAGTATGTTTCAAATGCAGGGACAATGTTTTTTAAACTTTTTTTAGAATTTATTTTCCTTGCTTTTATTTTTAAACCAGTAAAAGTGCTTTCATGCCTCTTTTTTTTTTTTTTTTTGTCATGGATTATATACACCACTTTGTATCTTAATGTGTTAAGGAATATTGCACAAAAGTGATAGACTTTAAGATAAATTCTTTTTATGTAATTTAAATAAATGTAGCAAGGATTTAGTACAACTGAAAGTTTGTAATACTTCATTTTGAATGGATGCTTATATAGCTCAATTTTTGCCAGAATTCAATAGTTTTGTATTAAATACTTTTGCACTATGATGCATATACTCTTTTTCTTTCTTCATCATTTTCTGTAATGAAAGCTTGAGCAGGAATTGGAACAGTCCCGGAAACAGCTGAATGAATCAGAAGGCAGTAGAGAAGCTCTTTTGCATCAGGTAACTGCTTTGGTGTGGGGAAAATCCCAAAGTTCTCATACTGGACTGCATCTAAGTCTTTTTGCCTAATCTCCCTACCTCATACTCTGATAACATTGTTTTGGGAAGGGAAGAAGGAGATCCAGAAAGACAGGTTTGAGTCTAAATTATGTGGACTGAGCTGTATTTATACTTTTCCTGCTTTCCAAATGTTATGTATCTCTTCATATAAAGTAATCGTAGTAGCAGTAGTAGTTAAGGTACTTTTGAAGTACATAAACACATAAATGCTCTTCATGATACGCTTTAGAACAACTTCTGTATTAGTAACTGTCATCATGCAAAGTGCATGCTATAATGGGTGAATTCAGATAAACCAGCGATCTAGAATTATTTGCTATATTGTATACTAACATTTGATAAAAATAGGTAAAAAACAAACACTTGAAAAACTATCTAAAGTGCGCTCTAACAATATCTATTGATGCACATATGATTAAATCTAGAAGTTGCAGTATCCTGGATTATAGCTTTAGAAACAGGTCTATTCTCCTAAACATTCCTTTTCCTTCCTTCTTTCAGAGGATCTGGGGAAAAAGATTGAAATAAATAGGGAGGGGGCAATTGGCGTTGTTGTTCTTATTATTACTTACTGGTTATTTGACTTGTGTATCTAGCAGAAGTTTGAGTTGGCTATATTGCTGTTTGTATTTAACTCACTGTGCATGGATTATAGTACTATATCACCTATGGGTAATATAAGTTAGAACTGTTTTCCTTCATTTCAATTTTAGCATATCATATTTTCTTTATTTTCCTGAACACAATGTCATCTTTGTAAGTGCTAGAAGGGAAAAATCAAAGAATTTCATAAGTACATTGTATTTTTAATGAGTAAAATTTAAATAAAATATATTCCTTATTGAATTCGTATAGATATTTCCACTAGCAGTGTAAAAAGAGAATAAAATGACAGCATTTTATTTGGTCTAGAAAAAAATAATGCTCATCTGTGGTCAATATAACAAACTGAAATGTTACTTTTAGTTTTGAATAATCACTTTCTGGCCCAAAATTAGGAAGTAATTTGTCTTTTTGTTTGCCATTTGCAGTACTCTTGAGATTTATTTAAAAATATTACTTGTGTATGGTGTTTTGTAGCATTTAAAAAAGTACACTACTCTTTCAGAGAAGTTTTTCATTAAGCATTTGATAATTATACATGCATTTTAGATTGAGGATCTTCGTTCTCAACTTTTGAGGGCAGAGGAAGACCGTGTAGAGTTGCAACATCAAATTTCACATGCTACTGTGAACCGCCAGAGCTACCAGGATGTACAAGATAATGACAGGAGAATTAGAACAGGTACAACTCTCAAATTTTGCACTAGAGGCCTGCAAATTAGTTTGCCTGGACGTGATTTTTGTCTTTGAATTTCAGTCTTAATTCTTCTATTGTTTCAAAACCAGTTATTTAACTCTTCAGCTTTAAGTTAATAAGTACTGGCACCTCAATAATAACAAATAAATAGCAACAAGACTTGAAATTTAAGGTAAAATACTATGATTTGCACAGTTAAAACAAATGAAGAATATTAGAGACAATTTCAGTGAAGTGGATAGCGTTTTTAGAGCAAAAAACCATTAGAAATATTTTACAATTTTTCTGAAATTTTTGCATTTCAGTCCCTTTGCTGTTTAAATTTGGCCATCTTGAAAACCATAGCAAAAGTAATTTATATAGGTGGATAGTAAGACTGATGAATTTCTGGTAGAATTTCTAAAGGGTAACATCATGTTCCAGAGAGGTGAAGAAAATGCAGTATGATGCAGTCACTGCTTCTGTTTGCAGTATGTTAGCATTGTAGAGATGGAGCGGTCATATTTAGAAAAAAATAAACAATTTCAAGATGTTATCACATATTAAATTACCACTTTAGCAAGATCTTCACCGTATTTAAACTTTTCAAACATAATCAAAAAGGCATTAGAGAATGCCGTTATCTTTCTCCTTGTTAACACAGAAATTTATTACTCAAGATAATAGAGGAGTAGTGACTCCAAGTCTAGTGTCTCTGTGAATGTTTAATTGGTTTAATTATTTATTTCTATATTTTCATGCTTTGGCTACTGATTTATCTTGATTATTAAAATAGGGCTCTGATTCCTTGTTTTACAAATCTCATATGGAGCACTGAATAATGGCTAGATTTTGTGCATGACTTAGTTTCAAAACAGAGTAGTTACTTAATAGTTTTTCTCCAGTCCTGTTAATGTATCTACTTTAAATGATTTTTTTTTTTTGATACCATATGCCTTTCATGTTAATGAAAACATTTTGATTTTTCCATTTGTTTTATAATTATAAATCAAACCTGTTATACAAATATGAGGAAAATTTAAAAATATACTAGAGTTATGAAGATATACACATATATAAATATAATTTATTGAGTTTTGCTTCTCCTTACTGTGTTCTTTCTGTTTGTTCAAAGATGCATGGGAAGAATATAAATGGAGATATTCTTTGCCTCTAGTAGTTCTTTAGAACTAAAGACCTTTGAATTTCTGTTTGAGGAAATTTACAGCTTACTCTCATCAAGAACTTCTGCTGTAGTTGTAGTATTCATGCATAAAAGATAGTATGACTTCCCAATCAGGAGGCATTATTCTGGTGGGATAAAATCTTGGCCTTGAAGTTTGTGGCCCAGTTTCATTTACAATAAAATTTACTCATTAATTCTTCCATTCTATTTTATTTTATTGGGTTTTGTTGTCTGGGTGTTTGGGGAGAGAAAAAAAAAAAGAGGGGAAGACCCTATAAAGTGACTGTATAAACAGAAATACTGTCTCATTCAGTAAAATGTTGTTATATATCTACAGCCATTTTTCCCAGATACTTTGATCAAATCAATACTTACAGAATAGTCCAAAGTAGAGAAGAAAATTGCCAAAAGGCAAATGAGGAAAACATAATTTACCTCAGGTTGGTGTTTCTAGTGGGCCTGTTCTCATTGTTTTCTAGTAGCTGAAAGATATGAGAGAGAGAAGAAAGAACTGGAGAAACATATTTTGGAGCTTAAAGCAAAACTGAGTCATAATGCTGTAATGTCAGAGGTAGAAGAACTAAAGAGATGCATAGAGCGCAAGGACAAGGAGAATGCACAGCTTGTAATGCACATACAGGTAAGCTTTTTTTTTTTTTTGTTTTGTGGGTTTTCTTGTTTTTTTTTAAATAATCACTCTCTCTTCCCCATTTCATCATGCTTTAGAACCGAAGTTTAACTTTAAACAAACTGGGAAACCTTGTTCTACAAGATAGTGCTGTAGTATAGCAAAAATAGATCATAGCTGCTCTTTTTTTAGCAACTAGGTGCAATATAATATCAGTAAGTACTAGTATTTTTATTTATGGTAAGCACATGCTCTTTAAAGTGATTCTCTATGAAAACAATAACAGCAGTCTCTCACACTAGAATTTTAGGTAGAAGACTTTTACCTTGAACATGAAATGAGGCAGTAGCTATTTTTATGGAAGCAAGGAGATTTCTGTATTTTTGGATCTTGTCTAAATTTGTCATTGGTAGTAAGATCTCTGAACAGTAACTGTTTTCTCCTATCTTTCATGACTGTCAGGATAAGTGAGGATATTTTCAAAACCCTATGTGGGATTTCAGTAGTCAAGTACTTAACATTTGTTTTACTTGGATCCTTCAGAAAGTCAGGGGTTTTGTACTTTGCATTTATTTTTCTAATGAAGGTACTTTTCTTTGAAATTATGTTGTATCATTTCAGAAATTCAGAAGCAGGAACTGTGTATTTTATTTTTTTTTTGTCTTTTCAGGATTTACAGGACTATACTGTTCAGTTTACTTCCCTTTTCCCTTGTCAACTTCTGTGCTGATTTAAATCAAACTAATACATCAAATTACATTTGGAAAAAATTGAATTCTCAAAATACATTCCTACATGCTTTATAAAAATTGATCACTGGACAGGTTTAAAAAGGCCTAGAGTACTTCTATAGAGGGTAAGGCAAGCAGAACTCGTTTCCTGATGCCCATGAAGATTTGTGTTCTAGCTGGCCAATGCAACTCCAGACTAACCTGAAACATGATGTTTATTTGTTTTCTGGGGTCTGTGAAATTACAGATATTTTGGTGGCAGAAGTTAATTGAATAGAACCCAATAGAAAACCATTTTATTTTTAACTTCTGTTCGTAGAACATGCTTTCTGGGTCAAAGTGATGTTCTAATTCTAATTTCCTGCTCTGTGAAAATACTGATGGAAGAGTGCTCAGCCAGGGTCATTGTCGTTGCTCTGAGTTAGAAATCTTTGACTTCCCTGATTATCTCAACAGAAAATACTTTGTACTTCTTATCTGCTTCCCACTGCCATTCTCCTACAGAGTCAGTAACAGGAAAATAGCTAGTCTGTTTTTCTTTTAATGTGACATCAAGGAATCCAAGGATGTGAATTTCTAAACTTTTGTACTAACAAAGCGCTTTGTAAAGCCTGTTCTAACAGCTGCTCCTATCAGATAGTCTGACTACCAGTTGGAATTGACCAGACATGTTTGACTTGAGTGTAATTTCTCTTTGGTTAGTGGGGAGGATATAACTGCACTTGCCTCTGGTGTACATGTGATATTAGAAATTTATTTTGATTTATTTAAATGTTGTTGCTTTCAACAATTTGTGTACATTTAGTCGCTGACAGCTGCCATAATCTCACAATATGATGTAAAATGGAGAGGGTGAAAAAATTTTTAACTGCATTCTTTAAAGTAATGTTTAGAAGCGAGTTGAATCTTAAATTAATTTTTAAATAAAATAGTGAAAATATTGGTGTCATTTGCTGTAGTTTACTTGAGGTAAGATCTTTTGTAAGATCTTGCACATGTATGTAGCTATCTTAAATATATTTTCCTGCATGGAACTATATAGATATGGGGCTCTTATGACTGACAATTATGGCTAAGAAATAAACAAAGTGCAAGAACTATAAAGATGCAATGCCCTAGTTTCTCTGTAACTCCTCATAGATTCTTATGCTTGTGAAATTGTTTAATTTACTAATTACTTCTCATTCTAATTAGGTCAAAATAGTCTATATTGTATTGTCCAGTAAGGCATAAGTGCTGACAGTCAATTTGTCAAAATATTTCAAAATATATGATAGAAAGTTATTGGTTTTGTTTAAGTTTAGAATTCTTCAATAATAAAAGTCTTTCAGTCTTATGAAAATTGATGAAGATATCCTCATTAGAATTCATTTTATGGCTTTTTCATCCCCTAAAGATGAAACTACCAGCCAATTATTTTCATTATATGAGCCAGTTAAGATATCTGAAAATTTAGTAAGTAACAATCTTCTAAAACTAGATATTCTTACAAAATAAGAAAAATCCATACCTTTGCAGACCAGCCTGTATCGCCATGTAAGTGGAGTTCAAATGCTGAAATAGTGCTGCAGGTAGTTTTAAAATGTACAGATGCTACTCACTTGGATAAAGTCTCGGTCTAAAATCATGTATCAATCTGGAAAAAACAACCAAACAAAACAAACCAAACCCCAAACAAGAAAGGCATTTTAGCTGTTATGTTTACATAAACCACTAGCTGTCAGAATGAGTATCAGTTCAAGCTTTGGAAAAATATGGAGAAGGCATTGCTTTAAGAAGTACCTTTTACTGAATGAATCAACATCTTGACAGATTGAATATATGCATCTTTGATTATTCAATTCACAAAATTTATGCTTACATCACAAATCTAAACCTTCTGGATTAGTGGTTCTTGATGGTTAGATACAGTACGATTTGTAAGATAAGCAGATCAGATTGTGGTGAAGAAATTGAGGTCTGAATTCAGGAAAAAATTAGTAAGAGAAATAATTAAGTGCATGATTTGGATAGCATTGTTGAAAACAGTACCAATAACAAGCAGTTATCATTACATAGCATAGAATCTGGTGACTGCACTGCTGAGATAGAGGGTAGAAATAAGAGGGGAGGGAGAAAACTTACAGATCCACTCTAGGTGACTAATGTAATTAGTGTGGTGGGTTGAAATGTGGCTTTCTGTATTCTTACCAATATAGAATATTTGCACATAACTGACATAAGGCATTAGTCTTGTAAATTGTAGCAAATGAGTGATCCTCACTTGCATTTTAGATGTTCTTAAAAGTTTGCAGGAATCACAGAATCACAGAATGTCTGGGGCCAGAAGGGACCTCTAGAGATCATCCAGTCCAACCCCCCTGCCAGAGCAGGGTCACCTATACCAGATCACGCAGGAACATGTCCAGGCGGGTTTTGAATACCTCCAGAGGGAAACTCCACAACTCCCCTGGGCAGCCTGTTCCAGTGCTCTGTCACCCTCACAGTGAAAAAGTTCCTCCTCCTGTTTACATGGAACTTCCTATGCCTCAGCTTCCACCCATTGCTCCTTGTCCTGTCATCAGGCATCACCGAGAAGAGCCTGGCTCTGTCCTGGCACTCACCCTTTATGTATTTATAAACATTGATGAGGTCTTCCCTCAGTCTCCTTTTCTCCAAGCTAAAGAGCCCCAGCTCCCTCAGTCTTTCCTCATAAGAGAGATGCTCCACTCCC
>JAAGNO010008879.1:14656-31236 GCA_033439905.1 Ceryle rudis
CCCTGGAGGGGTTCAAAAACCATCCAGGTGTGGCACTGCAGGACATGGGTTAGTGGTCATGACAATATTTAGTAGATGGTTGGACTTGATGATCTTGAAGGTCGTTTCCAACCTTAATGATTCTAAGGACTGAAATAAGAAACAATCCCCACCTAGCCAATACCAATTCCAAAACATAGAACCTTCCACAACAGGATTGTCCTGTTGGGAATGAAGCTATTTTGGTGCATTTGGAATGGAAAATATACAATTTCATAAATAAAATATTTAACAGATTTCCTTGCGGTCACTAATGGCTTGATATTAGAAATACCCTACTTACAGACCAAGGCATTTCTAGTATCATTCATTTCCCACGCCCAATTTGTGGTCTGTGATGGAAGGATACTGTTAAGAACGTGGAGCAGCGTTGGCACTTATCAAGTGTCATAACTGTCATAGCTTTGTCCCATGGCACAGAGAACTAAAAGAATAATAAAAACTAAGTAGCATTCTCCAAGCAAATAAAATCAAATGCTCTGTTTATTGATCCGCGCTAGAAATCTCTAATGGGCTCAGTGACTGGACAGCTAGTTGAAGCATAAACCTCATGGCTAAGGCCTTTTCAAAACACCCAGTTGTACCATGGAAACACTATGAAAAATTATGCTCACCTTATGCAGCTTCACAGCAAATCTACCTTCCTATAGTGTGATGCATTATCCTTAACATTTTTGTTTGTTTGTTTTCTTTTTAAAGAAGAGAGAGAACAGAAAAGATTTTCACAGCTGGTAATGTACTAAAACATTCCAGTTTTCATCAGGGGAATATAATGGTACTACTGTTTAAGAAAAAGCTACAACCTTGTTTAATTTTCTTTGGTCTTTTAAATGGAGCCTTGCCTCCTTGGAAGATGGCAGAAAATGGGGGAAAAGAAGATATGTAAATATTTTCAGCCTTCTCAGCTGCAATCCATAATTATAGTTTTATTCCTTTCTGATACGTAGGTTTCACAGAGCTGATTGCAGGCTTCAGGAACCATTTCTGCTTTTTAAATGGAAGCATTTCAGGTTTTACTCTAATTAACAGTCACTTGCAGAGTACATCACAGGCTTAGTGCCTACTCACCAGCCACATTTCTCCTAGACAGATCTGTTATTGCTCTAAAATGAGGATGAGAGGCCTTCTGTATTAATAGTTTATGAAGATAGCTGAATTACAGCTGACCATACAGTATTCTGGCTATGTTCTACTCCTAAGCCTCTCTCTGGAGTCTTTTTTTCAGGGTGGGGGGACGGACAGAGCTTCTTGAAGTGATAATGCCTTCTCCTGGATGATAACAGTTCGGACAGGGTGGTGTGGGGGAGAATTATTTGGAGCAATAGCTGTAGGAAGTGCTTAAGCAACCCTCCTTGTACAGAACACCAACTAATTAAAATAGAAACTTAGGCTTTCTTTTTCCCTTAAGGTGACGGAGTTTCAGATCTAAAGAAACAAAACCAAAAGAAGCCCAGGAAGCAGGACAGCTGCTATTAGACACCAGTTCAAAGGGGAGGGAAATGAAAAGCCTCTGATTTATCCACAGGAAACTGCCCAAGATCAAGGTCTTCACACAGTTACCCACTTTATTCCCAGTCCTTTTCCACACGATGTTCACTGCACGTTACTCATAAGAGGCTAACTAAACCCAGAGTTTCTTGGAGCAACGTGCTGTCACGGTTTTACGTTCTGCAGCGGGAAGCACACGAGTTGCTTCTTAAAAACAAATGGCGAAAGGGCTGCATTTCCTTCCTCTCTCTGTCCCTTTGCTCCTCCTCCCCTCCTCACTGCCTCATGACATTTGTGTCACCTTCTGGATCCCGCATTCCCATTCACCTCGTTCCCTTGCCGATAATTTCCGCCAAGGTGCAGCCATAAGGCAAAACAATGGTGCAATAGGAGAGGAAAGCTGTCAGAGAACCAAAAGTAGCATCAAAAAAAGAAGCAGTAGGGAAAGGGATATTCTTATATGCGCACTGCTGACTGACAACCCCTATGGCAGGAGAGATGCATGCATTTACCAGTTTAAAGACTTCACACTTGCTGAAAGCATCAACCTCAGAAGGAAACCCAGAGCTTGAAGGAATGGATGTTGTAATGCTCAGCAGCTGACTTGTATTATTTCAGATAAACATGGCCAAGAACTGATGGCCATGTATTGCACAGACACCGGCATTTTCTCCTCGGAGTAGCTGTTTTCTGCTGTGTCGTTCTTTGTTTCGCATAATACTGTACGATCCTCATTCCTGCAGTTGGGAGGGTTTTGAGCATTCACAGAACGAAGCTTTGGGAGAAGAGCAATAGTTTGATGCATGCAATTTTCACACTGGCCCAGTGGATAATCAGAAGAGGTTTTCCATTACAAGGATGTGCAGAAAGCAAAACACGATAAATCCTACCCACAACCCCAGGCCGATAAGAAAGGCTACAAAAACAACAACGCGGGCTTTCTTGAGAGCCATCATTAACAGCTTACACCAGGAGCACAAGGCACGCAGCAGTTTGAAAGGAAGATACATACAGATGTATAGAAATTGCCTCTTCCTCCAAAATGATGAAACCCCAAATAGATTAAACGAAGGCTTACCTTGGAGAGCCTGGAGCGTACGAGTCTGGACAACAATACAGAGCTGCAGGACCAGCTGTGGCGCGCTCTCCAGAAACGTGGCCAGCAAATGCAGCATACTCACATCGGCATACTCGTACACCATTTTCCAGTAAAATCGCCATCTGTCATTCTCGCCACTCCGTCGGCTCCGGACACCCAAGTAGATCGTGTGGAAATATCTAAGAAACAAAGGAGAAAGGTTATGGAAATGCAGGCTGATATTCTGCAGGTAATGCATTTGCTTGAGAATAACCAACTTTTTATTATTAGTTACTTTTTTTTTTTTTAATGTGTACTCTTTTATTATTATTTTATTATGCACTTCAAAATAAAGAACATTTATTTAAAACCCAAAACTTATCTTTCTGCAGTTTGTAACAGCTGGTAAGAGTGAACTAAATTGAAGATGAGACTTGCTTTCATAAAACTATTTTAAAAGCTTAGCACTGTCTTATTAAGTAGTATTCCTTTCGAGGACTCAGCTTGTCCAATTTGAAATTTAAGGCAGGGGAGATGTTGATTAAATGGCTTCCCTCAGAGTTGTTTCAAATAATGGGGGGGAAGTGGAGTCTGCAATGGCCTCTACTCAGAGCCTGCAAAGATCTGCTCTCCATGGCTCTATATGGATTTGGATGACAACCTGCACTGCAAGCCTAGGGTGGTTTTAGCTTGAAGCCCTGCTAAGGCCCAGCTCATCGCCCTGCTTTCTGACCCATCTGATGTGCTGCACATCATACTTCAGATACTGCCAAATATATAGTGCTTTTTCCTCCTAGATTGATTATTTTAGGAGGAGAGAAAGTGTAGCTGTGAGTTCTTATTTTAGGAGGAGCAGAGATCTGGCTGCGGGTTCCCTTGGTGATTAGAAGTGAGTCACTACGACAGCGCTCGTGCGGCAGCACTAGTGAGAAGAAGCAGGAGGCAGGAGCCCAGCAGGCTGCTGCTGGCTCACCCGATGAGGGAAGTAATGGTCAGAAAGCACATGTCAGCTTTGGTCACCTGTGGAAGCCAGGGGAAAACCACGTGGTGACCAGCCAATTAAGTAGATTTCAGTGGGTGCAAGAGCAATGAGTGGTTTTATAAAGTGTCATGGCTTAACCTCTGCCTGCAGGTAAACACCACACAGCCACTCACCCACTGCTTCCTCCCCACCCTCACACACCCACTCCCATGGGGCAGGAAAGAGAACCAGGAGAGAGAAAAAGGTTATTAAGCGGTTTAATAAAGCAATACAAAAGGAGAAGAAAACACCAGTACTAAGGAAATGATAGACAAAGCCAGTCATAGAACCAGGAAAGCTCTACCTGTGCCTGAGATACCAACCATCTCTGCTGCAGCTATGCTGAAGCCACCCCCTGAAGCAAGTGGAAAACAAATGCCCCCCACCCTGGCCCAGCTCTCCCCTTATACAGGGCCATGACCAGTTTGTATCAACTCTCCCATTGGCTGGTTCTGTTGCTTATCCCAGATGTAGCCCCTCCCAGCTGCTTGGGCCAGCAGCTGCTGGTGATAGTTAACCCAGACCCAACCCAGGACAGAAAGCAAGGGATGTCTTCTGATGGCCAAGCCACTCAGATCCTGTGATGCTTTTTGTGATCCTTGAAGAGCTTGTAGTGGTCTCCCATGCACTCCATATGTCAGAGCACAAGGACAACTCTCGGTGGCCTTTGATCTACTCTATTATTCTGATCTGCTCTCTGTTCTTCTGTGTCAGAAAGTCTAGGCTCCCAGCTTGGTCCTACAATTTCAGTTCAAAATTAATTAAGGCTGGCTGATAAAACAGTCTCACTCAATGAAAAACTCTGAAGGTTAAGATGTTGTCTTGCATCAGGGTGTCCTGTGTCCTGCTGGACTGCCCTGTTGGGCTACGAACTGATGTGGATCTCTGTTTCTCTTTTTCTCAACATCTCTTTGACATCCTGATCTTGAAAGACTTTCCTTATGACCTTTTAAGGTGAGATTATGTTTTCTAACAAGAAAAAAATTAGTAGATTTTAACCCCTGATAATACAATTTGTTTTAATGGGTTAAGATTCAGTATTTCCCCTCCTTCTCACAAGTTCTTGTCTTAAACCCACAACCAATGGAGCATGGTGATTTGGGGAACCTCTTCTGACACAGACTGAATACAACCTTTAATCCCCCTTCTGTTCAGTTATAACTCTGCAGCTATCTTCTGCTGATGAGAAGAGTTTTGGTTTCCAACTGGCAAACAGCCCGAGACTTCGTTTCCCCCTTGAAGAATGACCATGGTGCTCGTACCCAATGAACCCTTGTACCCAATGCACATGTCACCACCGAGCAACAGCTTTACTCAGCAGTATGCATCAAATAAAAGCAGGGAAGAAGCACAGAGAAACTGTGGAGGCCAGATCTGAACCTGCAGCATTGCTCTTGACAATGCACATCGGAGCAATATAAAAGGAAAACACATTAAATTCACATTTAAATTAAAATCACACCAGGTGGCTTTGAATTTCATCAAAGTCCCATGTGGGAGTGAAGCGGCAGAGACCAAGACCACAGAAGTACGGTAAACAAGACACCAACTCTATCTACCCCTTGTGCAAAACACTGAACAGGTCTAGATGGGTCAGAGTGTGACGGGACAACAGGGGCTCTCCAGTGTCCTCAGGGTTAGGTAAAGTGAAATGGCCTTCTGCCCAGATCTGAAAGGAGCCAGTGAGCTGGAAAGGCATCTTTTGCTGCATAGTTCTGCTAATGGGATCTGTTGGATACCCAGGTTCTCAGTCACAATCAGTTTAATTCTTCTTAGACCTCTCATTAGTGTCCTGCAGCACAAACAGGGACAGGTAAGATTTGGATTTCCTCCTGCAGTTTGCTTTTTGGCCAGGGTTTGTTTGGCCTGCCTCACATGTCCTCCCAGTATCCTGGGAATACTGCACATCGTGGGGCAGACAGCACCTCCAGCATCCTTCTGAGATACCACTAACCCTGGCTATAAATACCTAGAGTAGCTTTGGCTGCCGAGGGTTGTGCCAGGAGGCTCTGGCTCTGCCAGTAGAGCCATCTGCAACTTCAGTTCTACAGCATTTGTGTAAAAAAATACTTTTCCTATTATGAAAATGATATGCTGTGCCAGGCAGCATCCCGCAGGGTTCTTTACCTGCTCTGCAGAGTGGTTGTGCATGGCAAATATGTTGTGATTAATGAACCCTTATGGAAATATTTCCTCTCCCATTGCACTTTATTGTGAAACACTGGCAGTGAGTTATTGGGGACTGGGGAATCGTTGCTCTTTGTCTACTTAGCTCTTTGCAATTTCGACGCAAGAGGCTGAGGAGGAAGATACTTTTTTTTACACGCTGGGGACCAAATTTCAGCCTAGGGTGGTATTTTTTTCTGTCCTATCAATTTTGGCCAAATTAATTGCAGGCTGAAATGAGCATTTACACCCATAATTACTGTCACTGATTTATAGGCACAATCAGGTGGATTAGACAGCTAAACATTCTTATTTGCATCCACAATTAATTGCACCAGCAACTGATGTTAGGTGTGCAAATTAGCAGTTATTAAAATAAAAAGATGTTCTCATAAAATGCTTCATATATCAAAGACACTTCCCCCCCCCGCCCCGAGTGAAACAGAAAGAAGGAAAAGAAAAAATGGGAGTAAGTGCTTTTCTTCTTGTAGTTTCCAAATATAGCTTAATACTGCAGTAATGACACATCCCATTTTTTTATATATATGCATTATGTAATTGCATCTTCGACACCCTCACTGGAGTCCTCTTGTCAGCAAATGTTGTACAGGCACAGTCAGAGGTAGTTCCTGCCCTGAAGAGTTTTTATTTTTATATTTTGGCCTTGTTTTGGTGGAAACTCGTAATTTTTTGGGGAGTCCAAGTCACGGCTCTTATATAGTTATTCATGAAAGGCAGAGGAAGAAGTAACAACAGCTCTGTGTTGGAAAATACCTTGGGTTCCTTGTAGGGTAAACCAATACCAATGAGCCTGAGAGAGCAGATAGGAAATTTATTATTTTGGTTATGATTTCATCCAGAGGCCTCAACTACAGTCTTGTGCAGGTGCTGTAAAACTATACAAAATCTGCCTATCAGTTTCCCCAAAGAGAATTTAATCGACATGAAAAGAAATGACAAGGAGTGAAGAAGTGAGAGTTAAAGCACCAGAGGAAGAAAGTAAATAGGAGGAGGAATGGGAAGTATGGTAACAGTGCTGCCATCTGGGAAAGTAACTGCTTCATCCAGTAAATCAAGATACTCCATTAAAGTTTCTGATTTCACCAGAAGAGTAAAAAAACAAATAAAAAACTTCACACCCCGCCCCCCAGAAAAGAGAGAAATCCACAATTTCATGGCTCTCGTGTTTGCGGAGAAATGCTTAGAAATAACCGAGTTTCCTAAATCTTTTACAGTTGGAAGACTACAAAACGTAGTATGAAAAAAGTGATATCAAACCTTCTTATTTTATAATTACTCTTTTCTTTTGAAGCCAGGCCACTGTTTGGGTTGCCAGTGCTGATCTAAACAAGCTTACTATTCAGAATCAAGACAATGGAGTAGAAAGCAATACTCCCTATATCGCTGATAATCAGATGGCAACAATATATGTTGTTATTTGAGGCTTAATGTCTTTTTCACCCTCTGGAAAAAGTGGAGAATGCTTCAGCATTTAATTGTTTTAATTTATTTCAGTATATCACACAGCACAGTGCACAGACCATTGATAAAACATAACCCTGAAGGATACGAATCTGAGACAAGATCACAAGTGACATTCTTTTTCTATTATATTAATGAGGGGAGGCAGTAAAGTAAAAAACAAACAGAAAAGCAGGTTAGTCCTTGCACTGCCCACAAGAAGTGTTTAAGATGCAAGATAAATAAAAAAAATTACCTAGATTTGTAGTTGTGGAAAAAACTGTATCTCTGTCCTAGGGAAAGAGACGTTCATTCTGATCAGACAGTGGCTCTCCAGGGTTTCCAGAATCAAGAGCCCTCATTTTGCCCTGGGTTTACATACCAGTCTTGAGGTTGGTCAGCACAGACTGATACCTACATTTGAAACACTTCTGGTGACAGGAGTCACCAGAAAGAAAACTGACTGATCACTGAAACACTGACTGATCACAGGATTAAAGCACGCCCACTTCTGCATTGGAGACATGGTAGCATAATTATATGATAATACCAAATATTTATTGGGGTGTTTTCTAATTTTAAAGTGCTTTCCAAACATTGATGAACAGGGATGAATGTAAATAATCTCACAGGGTTCATTCCCCAGGAGCTGGCAGCTGACCAACCTACCACCTTCCTGCAGGAGCGAGGTAGAGCTTCTACTCAGCAGACTCAAATCCAGGTGAGATTTCATACGCCTGTGATGGGGATGAGCTGCCCTTTTCTTGTGGGCAGCAAAATCTCACTCCTTTTTCCCTTATCCTTAAGAATGTGATAGCCTGGCCTGAAACTGTGGATAAAATCAACTTCTTCCTGAATTTGTGAATAAAACCACCTTCTTCCCTTCTTTCTCCAGTACAAGGTAGGCAATTAGACCCCCCAAGAACACTTTCCAAATGGGAGGCAACTCCCCAGAGTCAAATATCCTGGAAGAGACAGTTCGAGATGCCACTGGCATATGGGCTAAAAGTTTCCAACCTGACTACTCTTATAAAAGGCCTTCAGTGAATATCCTGGTATCACCGAAACTGATGGCGATTTGCCCTTACCTCCTTTCTTCCAGTCCACAACTTACTGCAAATCTTTAGTCAGAAATTAAGATTTTGAGGATCAGGAAGAGTTACGTTCAGTTGCTCTTCATTTAGATGGTGTGCACAAGTGTGTACACATGAAGCACAGAGCCATCTGCAAGCCCAGACTGACTATGGCTCTGAGCACTTCTTGCTACAGATTTTCACCTTAATGAAACCATCCATCTGATGGCAATACACACAGCTCTAGCAAAAAAACCCCTTCAGTTTAGAAGTGTCAAAGACTACATTGCTACCATGTGCTTAATCTAAAAAGTCCTTAGGACGATGCACATGAATGAGAGACCATTTGCATTCTTTGGCAAAATGAAAATGTTCTGATTTCATGCCTCATGTAGCCCATATTTATTACAATTGCCTAAGTCAGTGGAGGACATTTGCTTGTGTTACGTATCTACCGAAACATTTGTGTGAAGATCAGAAGTCATTAATGGCTAGTTGCAGCAGTCCCAGACATTTATTCCGATGCCTAATTTCCCCCTGTATCAAACAGTACATTAAACAATTTAGCCATACCACAAACAGTTGTTCTTTCTGTGTTTGAGGTGTGGAGAATAAAAATCACTACTGCAGAGCTAAAAAACAGTAGAATAAACAGCAATTCAGATAAGTGGTATTTTCTTCTGTTGCTTAGTTACCAGCGAAAACTTAACTGTATTTGTATCTCAACAGTATTTGCCGTGTTAAATAACAACAGATTGTTCTATTTTGTTTCTTATGTGCCTTTTTATTAGGTGTGCCTGAATACTTCTAGAAAAAAAAATAATCAAATTTCTTTAGCAGGAATCCTTCCTTATCAGTATGTGCTAATGCTTATTCTTTTTGTTCTGAAGAAATAGGCAAATCCTTTTTCTAGGAAGGAACAAGCAGCCAACTTTTAATTTTCCAATCAAATTATTTTTTGATGGGAGCATTAAGGTTTAATGTGCAAAAGGAAACTGCAGCGCTTTCTGTAGCACAGCAGTGACCAAAGCCTGTCCAACCAAGCACGGCTCTGGCAATTTACCAGCAGCCAAAAGTCTGGGTTTAATTTACTTTAAATTATGTGTAGAGCATCCTCATCTGTGTCACTGAGACGGGATCCATGTGAGGACGGATCCCACCGGGGAATATTTCATCATAAGAGATGTAAAAAGACTTATTTCCACAGCATACCTCCATTACAAAGATAATAATAATAATAAAAAAAAAGCCAAACCCCAACTTCTTGTAGTTAATTTTCCCTTGCAGCATTAAAGATATCAGAGAAATATCTCCTCTACTTCCTTTAATACAAAGCTTTATGCACTTTATGAGCATAAACAAAATTATTACATCTGTTTCATTACGACCTATAAAAGCATTCTCCAGCATCTTTCATGACTGGGCGATCCTTCACAAATAGCCATGAGTCGCATTACAGCAGCATTTTATGGTCATCTAAATTTTTATGGCCATCTGAATTTAGCTACTATCTGAATTCCCCAAAGTCAACCAGTCATCCCCAGCGTTCTCCTTCCTTTCTTGACGCAGCCAAACTGCAGACCTTCAGCGTGTGAGCCACTGGTGTAGGGAGATGGTAGGACTAGGTAGGAGTCTTACTATGAGAAGTTCTCCTATGAGGAGAAGACAAGATAGTCTAAAGAAATCCCTGGTGCAGCCTGCTCCCCTCTTGGGCCCATCACCTGTGGGATACAGCTGCTTGGTCCCACTGCTCAGGCTATGGTGGGCTTCAAACCCGCGTGAGGTGACAGCCCCACAGGGTGTCCACCACATGGCTTAATCTTGTCACGGGGTGTGACACAGCCATAGGCTGCAGCTCCTCAAGGTGCTTCCCCAGTACTTCTCGTGAGTAAACCTTAGTGCATTCTTTTGCACTATCAACTACAGACTAGAAGTAAAAAGTCAAATGAAGAAGCAAAAGGAAAAAAAAAAAAAAGATATTCCTAGGGTGCTGTAGCTATCCATAGCTTTGCATCTTAAGAGTTTCTTCATCAGGCATTGCCCCTGGTGTTGCAGAACAGCTGCCTTTCCTGCTTCAGTCAGGGGACAAGGCCATTTAGACATGTTCAGCAGCACAACTAGAAGTTTTACCGTGCTCTCATTTCCCCTACAGCAGTGCACACCAGCTTGCTTTTTAACTATGGCCACTGCTTCACCAAAAGCTGATGAAATCGCTTGGAGCCTCAGAGGCACCCTCGGTTTCCACCTGTGGGAAACACTGGAGGTTCTTACCTACCATCGAGGCTGCAGCCTTGGAAGGGATGCCCATGTGTGACTAGACTCCTGAGGGCAAGCAGCTTCCCGAGAGAGCAGAGATCTGCCCTGCTCTGTGTCCTCTGAGAAGCTGAGGGCTTTCCCACCATGTTGGAAGGGTCCATACAGGCTTCCTGAAGCAACAACACTCGACTGAAACTGTCAGGAAAATCTGGCTTTATTGACAAATGCCAGGACACTCCGAAGAGCTAAATTAAAACCCTGATTCACAGTCTGCTGTGTGACTGTCTCCTTTCGGTTTTCTTCCCGCAGACTTACACACTTTAAGGACGCCCAACTGGAAGACTGTCTGTGCTAGGAACAAGAGCTGAGCTCCCCAACCAACAGTGGTTTACACTGAATTTCTTTCCCCTCTTCTTCCTTCCTCCCCATGTCATATTTTCATTTGCTTCTAAGCCTGTCTGCCTGTTAGTCATCCCAAAGCACCCCGGGAACTGACTCCTGGTTTGCCTCTGTGTCTCAGTCTGGAGATATCTAGAAGAATCAGGGAGCAGAAAAGCACACAATCTTCCAGGGACCTTCAGGCATTCCCTGGAAAGACAATTAGTCATGGCCAAGGATCCGTACCATGCATCTGTCTCAGGAATATAATCATTATCATAGGCATTCTCACTTCAGCAGCCCCTGGGGCTGCAGCAGGAACTGAATTGTTTCACTGTTCCTTCCCAGCTATGACAGAATGATGATGATAGCCCTTGGAAATGGTCCCAAGACCTCCCTTGAGAGACTGGGGAGGAAGATGCACCTGTCTCCCAACCACCTATTTGACCGCACTTGAAGAAAGGACCACTTGGAGAGTTAAGGAGTGGGCACAGCTGGAGAACAGTGCCTCTGGCTTCTTCTCAGCTTGGGGCACCAGGTGTATTTCCCAGCTCTCTGGAGAAGCAGCTGAGCAGCTGCTAATCCCATCCCCACATGAAGTTATGACCAGGATAAGGCATCCAGAACCCTTTGCCTACTTTTCCACCTATTAGTTTGCACAGGAGCAAAGTGCACAACAGCACGCTCTGCAAACCAGTGTCCCGTGGCTGGAGACCTTGTTGGCTAGAGACAGGCTCTTCTCCTGGGTACCAGTGTTTATTATCCACACTGCACACAGGGAGATGCTCAGGCCCCTCTGGGAGAGACGAGTCTCTCCCAGCATCCCTCTCTCGCACCGTTTCCAGAGGGACGTGAGCTATTTATCATGCTGAACAGTCCACAGGGGAGGGTTCAACATGGAGGTGGAGCACCAGTGCATCTGGGGTGAACACCCTCGAGCATTCCTGTGCCAGTTCAGGGCTACCTTTGTCAGGAAGCCCTTCAGTGGTGGGCGCTCAAACTCATGGTCACGCTCACCACCTGGAAGAGGGAATATCTCACAGGAACCCCCCGTTGTTTGTTGCTTTCTCTGATGTTTTTGATAAATTAAGTAGATGACTCTGCTTGCAGAGTAAGCTTTCCCAGTGTCGGCTTCCACAGAACAAGCACGGGTCATTTCCTTGGTCCAGGAAAAGAAAGAAAAGCATTTTTAAAGCAGAGGAGATGCCTGCAGCATCTTTTGCAAAAGTCAAGGGAAGCAAGAGTGGTACAAATACTAGAGCTTCAGAACGGCTGGGGCAGAGGCTGTATTTTATCCCCACAGACACAATATAATGTGTTTCCTTCCATATACACATCTTTCTTTCATGACCACTGGTGTGTGCCAGGATGAATCTGGGTTGTGTCACTCTGGGGGCCTAGCACATAATCTCACACTGTGAAACAGCAGGAGCTAGCTGCCTCCACTAACCAGTAAAAATGAACTATTGCCAACCTTTCCCTTTCTCCCTCAAAAAAACCCCTTCCAAATTGCTTATAAGAGCTTTTATAGGACCTGCCTGCTCTTTCTGGCCTCGAGAAAACACACAACTGAGAATTCTGTTTGGAAATATCTACGCTGTAAATAACTTTTTATTCATCCTATTTATATAGCAGCCTATGCTTCAGCTTTTTCTTTTGAAGTACTCAGGGAAAGTTATTAGCTAATCCTCTGATACACAACTCCTAATAAGTTGAATGCTTATTGTTTGGCTGGAGCAATCTATAAGCAGTCAGGAAGCACTGTGGGATTAGTCACTCATTAAGATATGGACAGACAGTGCTCGTGTGATCTTTATGTGATATTCAAATGGCTGTCAGTGTTATTCAAGAGGAATTCAGGCTAGCTTCCTGTTGGTGCTTATAAGTGGTCTGGACTAATGGAGAAAGTGCTTTAAATGTTGCCCCCTTCGAGCCTTTTATCTAAGATTTAATTCAAAGACAAATTTGCCAGCTAGTAGTATTAGTAGTGCTGAACAGCCTCTCAGAAAGAAATGGTCCTGCATACCAAGCTGAAGACCGCACTGTGCACTAGACCTGCGTGCTTTGCAGACGCAGTCTTCAGAAATCTTTGCAATAAAGTTTCTGGCTTAGGTTTTGCCTTGGGGAAAAGCTCTAGGGCAAACGGCAGCATTTTCATTTCAGCCTTTCATCAATTCCCACAGGCCAAGTCCAAAGGGTGTCAGGGAGAAAAAGACCTTGAGCAATCCACCGGGAATTCTTCCATCTTACAGACCTCCCAGTTTGCCCCTTTATCAATATATTCTACTAAAAGATGAAGGAATGTAAGAGGTGACACGCTGACAGCAACATACAAACCAAAGGAGAAAATAACACGAGCTGGCAAGGCAGCAATTACATTTAGGGCTTGAAAGCAAACTGTGGTCATTAGAGAGCTACAGTTTTGAGTCTAACTGGAATTCTCAATTCCAATATTAGTTCCACCTTAAAATATAGCTCAAAACCCAAGGAGCACCGAAGGCTAGTCAAATGCCTATGAGAACAAATGCTTCAAGGAATAGCTTGTATCAAAGGGCATGAATTTAAAACAAATGCTGAGACCGACTGTGAATTCAGCAGCCATTTTGCTTGGAAAGTTATTCAGAGAAGAAGGCAGAGATAACACAGGCATGCAACAAGAAGGGGGAAAGGCTTTTTGCCGTGACAGGAATTCCCTGGACAAACAGGAGAAAAGAGACCTGACCACATCAATCTCTTTGATACTGTCGTTTGGGAGGGACAACCTAAAGGACAGGTGAACACAATGGCCACAGAAAGAGGCAGCATAAAATAGTCAGGGGTGTCACAGCCTTGTACACATACTACGTGTCACCTATTAGCTCAGAAAAGACTCGCTCATGTGCAGCAGGGGCAACTCTCCTTCTGTTTAAGAAAAAAATTTCTTGAGAAAAATCCATATGAGTTATGTCTATGTGGGCAGTTACCTCGCAGAGTCACAGAATGTCTTTGGTTGGAAGAGACCTTCAAGGTCATCTCATCCAACCTTCGACCCAACACTGCAAGCTCACCACTAAACCATGTCCCCGAGCACCAGGTCCACGTGCCATTTAAATGCCTCCAGGGATGGCGACTCCACCTCTGCCCTGGGCAGCCCATCCCAATGGTTGAGAACCCTTTCAGGGAAGAAATGTTTCCTAATATCCAGTCTGACCTTCTCCTGGCACAGCTTGCAGCCATTCTGTCTGGTCCTGTCACATGTCACCAAGGAGAAGAGGCTGTCCCCCTCTGCCCTCCAATCTCCTTTCAGGTAGTTGCAGAGAACAATTTAACCTCCATTGAACTGAAAATGTGAATTTAAAAAGGCTGAATTAAGCACTTCAACTCTTGACTTACAGGTGGCTTGCTTTGCTTTAGGATTGCTGAAGAGCCAGTTTAACGTAAACTGGGATAGCTCAGTAGCACTGAATTAGTCTGACCCAAAGGTGTGAAAACTGTAGCTAAGGTTTGGCCTATGAACATTTTTTTTTAATACTATTTTTCTGTGGGTGTAAAATCAGTTTTGCAACACAAACCTCAACCATATTTGCATACAGATGCATGTGTATGTCACTCCCTTGTAGTTTAGGCACCTTATTCCGGTAGAGGAGGACATAACATCAGATAGAAGGCTTGTAACACTTAGGAGACCACACTGGTGAAATGCTACAAATATAACTAAACAAACACAGAAATCTGTGTGAAATCCCCAAATGTTCTGCCTGTGTGTATAAACAAAGAGCAACACTTCAAAGAACAAGTCAAAATTCACTGCCACCCTGAAAATCAGGATAAACCAGAGCCTGACGTAACACCAGAGTGCTTTCAAGAGGGGGAAACTGGACAGGAGGTTGCCAGCAGCCATAGGGCCATCTGCTCCTCCCCAAGGTAAGGGGAAAGTGCCTGAGCTGGAAGGCTTACCTGGGACTCGTGAAGACTTGCTCCCCACAAAGCACCTGGCACTATCTCTTTGCACCTTTGCTGGTTCCCCTGAACATGCTGCAGGTTAAAAGAGCTCTGAAGGGTATCTCCAACCCCTACTTTAGCCATGGTTATGTCCACTGAGACTGGCAAACTTAGGGGGATCTGCTTCACCCTTCCATTACAGTCTTAATCACAGAATGGCCGAGGATGGAAGGGGCCTCTGGAGGGCATCTGGTCCAAACCCCCCACTCAAGTACGACCATCACCTAGAGCTGGTTGCCTAGAAGCATGTCCAGACAGCTTTTGAGTATCTCCAAGGATGGTGACTCCCCAGCCTCCCTGGGCAACCTGTGCCAGTGCTCAGTCACCCTCGCAGTGAAAAAGTGTTTCCTGATGTTCAGGGGGAACCTCCTGTGTTCAAGTTTCTGCCCACGGCCTGTGGTCCTGTCACTGGGCACCACTGAGAAGAATCTGGCTCCGTCCTCTTTGCAACCTCCTTTGGGGTATATAAGATCAGTCTGAGCCTTCTCTTCTCCATGCTAAACAGTTCCAGCTCTCTCAGCCTTGCCTCAAAAGGGGGATGCTCCAATCCCTTACTCATCTTTTTGTAGCTCTTTGCTAGACTCTCTCCAGTAGCTCTACATCAATCCTGTCCTGGATAGCCCAGAATAGGACACAGCACTCTAGGTGTGGCCTCACTAGTGCTGAGTAGAGGGGCAGGGTCATCTCCCTCAATCTTCCTCAACACTCCTCCTAATGCACCCCAGGACACCATTAGCCTTCTTTGCTGCAAAGGCCACATTGCTGGATGATGTTCAACTCAGTGACCACCAGGACCCCCAGGTCCTTTTCTGCCAAGCTACTTTTCAGCTGTGTGGTCCCCAGTGTGTACTGGTGCATGGGGTTGTTCCTCCCTCTGCAGGACTTTGCATTCTCCTTGTTCAACTTCATGCCACCTGCTCCAAGTCTGATTCTCAGCCTAGACTATAGATTGCGACTTCCAGGAATATATGATACGTGTCTTCCCAGTTCTTTGCACAGTGAATAAAAAACACTCTCAAAATCCTAAGTGCAAGTAAAGTTATACCTAATGCTACTACCACTGCTGTTAGGAATAATAATCATAATTATGAGGCTGTTTGGCATTACTCGCTTAAATTGAAAACCATTTATTCGAATCCAGACAGCAAATTGCATGAACTTCCTCTAACCTTTGGAAACCATTAAGAGATTCAGTATTTTTGGCTAATTATGGTTGCAATTCATGGGGCCTGCACATCTTCTGTGTTAGCTAGGTAAAATACCAGTGTCTCCATGACGTTTCCTTCCTCTGTGGATCCCAATCACCCAAGTGCAGAAGTGGGTCTTCCTTGTGTGCGCCAGCTCTGAGATTAAGGAGTATTTGAGGTGAAGGTGGAAAGGTTGTCAGTGTGCCTGAGAAAGGAGATAATAAAAACTACGAACTGCTCTTCTCAGCTTTTCAAGAGCACAATTAGGAACTTGCTCTATCTATAGCTGAGACCAGAAGCTAAAGGGGCTTGGGGAAGCAAGGAAAAGTCATTTTTTGCAGGTTGGGTTTTTTTTTCTCCTATGGAGAATACTATATAGAGAAGTTTTCCCTTTTTAGACCTACCATTTTCCTTTCTAACAGCAATCTGCCCGATTGCTGCTGGCTCCCAGG
>JAAGNO010008879.1:38998-50671 GCA_033439905.1 Ceryle rudis
ACTTTCCAGCCCCACCTGGATCTGTTCCTGTGTGGCCTGCCCTGGGTGACCCTGCTCTGGCAGGGGGGTTGGACTCGGTGATCTCCAGGGGTCCCTTCCAACTCCTACCCTTCTGTGATTCTATGATTTTCTGTGGGTTTTTTTTTTCAATTGTGTGGATGCTATGACATGGTCATCCAAAACAGGTAGCAAAACTAATATCATGCCCTTTCAAAGTCTTGTAAAACTGTAATCAATTACACCCTCTTTGAGATCCCGACAAATAGGAAAGAGCCTGAAAAATTAGTCTTGCAAAGCTTAAACGGTGAAGCAGACGAGGATAGACAGACTTGAGCACTACAGCATGCGTGAACTAAATAATTTGTCACTGCATGTCTTCTAGGTAATGAATCTTGAAAAATGGCTTGCCCTTTTACAGCTTTTCACCATAAGGAATATAGCTACACACCGTGTCATTATAGCAGCATAAATATATACAGCAACTCTCCAGCCCATTGTACAGGATACAAAAAACCCTGTAGTTGTATACCTTTCAAGAATGACTGTGCATTAACAGAATCACCAAAAGCAATTATTGTGGCAGTCTAGGCCTCTTGATAGTTAAATTACAACATCTGACATCAGTGGAGACAGGATGCCTCAACACTTGGCATTGTGTGTTTTGGAGTGAACAGAATCTGAACATACATAGTTTCCTCAGTATATATTAAAAAGGATGATTTAAAACTTAAACTGATTCATTCATTTGGATAGGCAAATCCCCACACCTTTCCCTAAAGGAGTATTTTTCTTGCTCTTTAATTACCGTCTTTTAATAAAACCTTTCTTAAAAATCACATGCAATGAAGGTACAGAATCAAAAAGAGCAAGGCTCTTCTGAAATGCAATCACTCATGAAAATGAAGAGAATTCAGCTATGCACACATAACCCAGAGTGGATTTGTCAGGGATCTGAAGGAGCTACATCCCCACAGTCCTTCCTTTTCCTCCTTAGCATGGGTTTTTCCAGGTCAGATAAGCCAGAGCCTAACTGGGGCTGTACCCTAAAGTTAAGATGTATTAATGCACTGTGTGGCTGCTGCCTTTCAGAGGTAAAGTAGCCTTAAACTGAAATCATCAGGAGCTAGAGAATCTCAGTATCTCTAAATATTTTTTTGCTTAAGGGCTTTTAGTTGAAAAAAACTGGATACACGTATCTATATGCAAAATAATAGGCCAAAAATCTCACTGTCCTACTTTACCATACAAAGATAAATCAGTAGCAGTTCCGTATCAACACAGTTACACCGGTATTTGACCTACCCTTGCATAAAGCGGGGTGAAAGGAGAATTACATCCCGGATGCCAAACTTCTCCCCTATTTTCCATTTATTTTTATACCCATAAATTATTTCTCAGGAGTGCAAGCTTGTCTTCTTCACACTTTCTGTATCATCAGGTCCTAAGGTGACATTACTAAGCCCAAATTAAACAAAAGTTCTATTTTAACAATCATTAGCATACATCCAGGATCTTTACATCTCAATGGGGAATCAACCTGTGGCCCTGTAATGTATGTATTCCTAGTTTGTAACCACTATGAGTATCCTGAATTTTCATGCAAATAGGATTGCAAGGCTGTAACTTCCTTATAATGCATCTCATTAGTCCTGCAGTCCACACAAATGTCTATTGCCACCAATAGGTGGATATAAAGAATCTAAATGGATCATTCAAAAGACCAACTGCAATTTTATATATTTTTTTCAGTTTATAACTGAAATAATTCAGCTATAAAGGCCGTGGAATAAGGGCATTACTGGAATAGTGCTCCCTTGCGCAGAGTCAGACTGAAAAATCCAAGTAGCAGTAATAAAAATATTGTTTGAACCAGTGTACCTCTATTTTGTTCTGTTATAACCCTGGAGCTTACACACTTCACCTGCAAGGAAGAAAATACATTAAAGGGATGTGTTTGGTAGCTGCCTTCTCTATTTAAAATGTCAAGTTCATATTTTCAACTACTGCCTTCAATTCTGCAGCAGTAGTTACACTCTTCTAGCTTCTGAGGTGGAAAAAACATATCAGGGTCAATTTTCCATGTTTGATTTACAGGAGGAGCATGAGAAATCCTGCTGGTTTTTTGCACTTATCTGTGTCATATATGCTTTCCTGTGTGCTCAGATCTTAGTGGTACCAGCAGTTAGCTTTACAGTTCAGATTTGTGAATTTATTCACCAAATTTTTCGATTATTTCTTGACTTTTAGGTGTTTTTCCTCAGAGCAAGTATAAGATGCACAGATAATTTCATTACCTTGCTGGTGGCTTGGGTTTGGTTTTTTTTTTGTCAGAAGTTTCACTTGCCCTGCATGTTCCAGAGAGATATAATTATTCTCACTTCAGTTTTCTAACTGAACCAAGTTTTATTAAAATATTGTTTGTTCTGGGATTATGAGCATGGGTATTTAATTTCACTGATGCACATTTCGGTTTCTTGTTTCAGTTCTTTGCATGATACAAATATTTAAATGGCTGGAGTGCCCAGCTGTTGCACACAGAGCGGACACCAAGGACCGTCATGCTGTTTAAGACTAATCTGTCTGCCTTGAATCCTGTGATAAACTCCTCCTTCTTCAGGGTAAAACCCACACATGCAGACCAGTCAGTTTTCCTGACTTGCATCAAATCTCGAGGGTTGAACTAAACTGCAAATAAACTTCAGGCAGCTAATGAGGACATCCTTTGCTAAAAAATTGAAGAACTCACACACTTGAATGAGCTGGTACAATTTTCTCTTCCAAAACATATTATTCTGTACAAGCCTGTGATGAATTTCAAGTGCCACAAAGCTTCCGATTAAGCGCTGTATTTACCCAACCAACTGAACCTCATTACTGTCCCCTGTCTCAGAGTGCACCTTGCCAGGGTTTGAGACTTCGTGTTGTGTCTCTATATTCAAATTAAAATCACTCAGACCCAGCCTTCTGTAGAACATCTGTGATGATGTTGACATGTACTGGACTGCAGTAGGCTCTTATTTTGTTCCTGCTTCCTCTGGGACAACGAGTCGGAGACTGAGGATCATCCCTTCGATGAAGTTATTTAGAAAACCTTTAGAAACAAGTTTTTCTGGAGGAGAATATCAAAACCATATTGTATGCATATTTAATTTTTCACATTTCTGGAACAAAAAGGGCCGGTTCTGCTGGGCTTCCTATGCCAGATTGTCTCTACAGACAGCTGTTCAAACATGCTGACCTCTTCGAGCTTTGCTGGTTTCCTTTCAATTTGAACTCTCCATTGGTAAAACAACATTTTCCGCATCTTGAAAATAAGGAATGGAGTCTCTTAATATGACAGCTGCTTCTGCTGTCTTTGCAGTGTACACCAAGATGATGTCATTTGAGAAGCCATTATGATGTTTGATATGGATTTAAGCTAGACTAATATATTCCTGCTGGAAAAATAAATCCTGACACTACATATTAGTGTTGACCTTAGGGAAGTCAAAAAGGAAGACTGAGTTTCACTGTCTTTTTTGTTTGAGATTCATCAACTACTCAGTTATTCTCAGATATTACCACATCTCATTTCACTCTTAGGTCATTAATTCATATGTGGATCATCAGTCCTTGCACAATGCCCTGGAGAGAGGTGGTAATTAACCTACTTCCATACTGACCATGAGCCATCGATAGCTCCTTTTTGTTTTTAGCCTATTACACTGCTTTACTTTGGGCATGTCTCTCCTGAATACTCAGTTTCCTTAAATACCTCTGACACAGCCATACAAAGATCACAGGGGCATAGCTGAGTTTGTCCTCTTTCTCTGTGCAGTGGCACTATGAAGGTAGAGCTGGTCCCTAAGAAGCCAAGAGTCAGTGGGGTTTTGAAGGTCTGTGCAGAGGGAGGAAATCAAGAAAAGCTTAATTAGGGTTACAGGACATATCAATTATAGAAAAGATAAGTGAAGTTTCATGCCGGTATGTGAAGGGCTTCTTCTGTCTACTCCTCAGCACACCCCCTCTGAGTGCTCCCTGTTGGTTATCCCCCTGGTAACACTTCTCCCCACCCTACTCAGAGAAGCTGCCGACGTATCTCTTCTGACGCCAGCACCATTCTCCTGTGCAGCATCCCCCAGCATCGCCTCGTGCCTCACACCCTGCCGGGGGGCTCGGAGAAGGAGCAAGAACAGAACTGCAAAGAGAGGTGCAGTTACTGAAACAGCTGATCTAGGCTGTCTTTTTATCATAGGCAAAGTCATCAGTCACTCCAAATGGCCTCCTACCCTAGTGTTGTGGTTTAACCCCAGATGGCAACCAAGCCCTACACAGCCACTCGCTCATTCCCTGCCCCAGCAGGATGAGGGAAGAGAATTGTAAGGGTAAAAGTGAGAAAACTTGTGTTGGGTTGAGATAAGGACAGTTTAATAACTGGAATAAAATAATAATAATTATTATAATCATAATAACAATAAATTGTAATGAAAAGGAAAATACCACAGAGAGAGAAATAAAACCCAAGACCGACAAGTAATGCACATGGAAACAATTGCTCACCATCAACTGAGAGATGCCCAGACAGTCCCCGAGCAGCAACCTTCCCCCCGAGCCTTCCCCCTGGTATTCTTACTGAGCATGATGTCATATGGTCTGGAATATCCCTTTGGTCAGTTGGGGTCAGCTGTCCCAGCTGTCTCCCCTCCCAACTTCTTGTGCACCACCAGTCTACTTGCTGGTGGGGTGAGGAGCAGAAAAGGCCTTGACACTGCTCAGCAATAACAAAAACATCCCCGTGATATCAACACCGTTTCCAGCACAAATCCAAAACAGCCCACACCAGCTACTGTGAAGACAATTAACTCTACCCCAGCCAAAACCAGCACACCTAGACAGCCTCCCGCTGCAACAAAACCCAGACACGGCATCGTGTTAGAGATTTCCAACAAAGTCTGTTCAAAAGTCTAGATAAAGAACTGCCGACAAAACACTCTCTGCTATTTTAATGATAGATTTAAGTTCTATGAGAGTAGTAAGAGGAGATATTTTTTCTTCACAGAAGCCAGACTGATTTGCATCTATTGTATCACGCTTAATCTAATGTTTTATAGACTCTACCGTTCTTTCTCCAACTAATGTTCCTGATCTTAATTTAAGGTCAGTGCTTTATGTTCCTCAAGTCACCCTTAATAATTTTTTTTGTAAGAAAAGTGTAGTATTGTTACACTCCAGGGCCATAGGTACATAATTGGCTCTAGCATGAAGCTACATTTTTATCAGTGGCTCAGCCACTTCCTTCTCAAACATCCCTGTAATTCCTGCATGCACAGTGGCTAATGTGACTACCTAATTTCAGTGTATTCTACCGCTCCATTTCTGAACAACCCATCTCCCATTATGTCTACTTCTCACTAAAACACAAGTAGGAGCATTTGCATCATCCGTGACAGGCACTAATGCAAAGTCATAATCAAGCGGCTTTGAAATGACACTTCAGATCTGCCTTCCTCTGACTCAGGGCTTCGGCTGTGGGAATGAAGGGAGAGAGAACTGCCCTCTCGTACCCCTCCACTAGATGAAGGCAGTCATCCTTGAAAGACGTGGCCACAGCCGAGTCAGGATGCTGGGGTCTGGGGCAGGAAGCACAGGATACCTGGTAGAACTGAGAAAGTTCTTGATTTCCTGGTTTTTCTGTCTTGTCTGTTTAAAGGTAGAAAAACCACTTTGCAAGATTTGAAGGGAGGAAGAAGTAAGTGTCAGCCTGTGGACCATTATCCCTAGAGAGGCAGCAAGGGTGAAAGAACCTCCCAGCATCTGTACCGTGGTCACAGCCTACTTCCCAGGAATGGCATGGCACTTTCACAAAGCCCGCAGTGCTCTGGGGATGCAGGACATCCGTGTTACACTCTTCTTCACGTGACACTAATTCTGGGAGAGCTTTACCTTACATACAGGAATGTTGGGAAGGAAAGTGGTTTACGGTGGCTGGTGTAGTAGACGCAGCGCTTTTCCTCTGGTCTCTTCTGCACTATTATATCTATTAGATGGTTGGCTGTGTTTGCAGGAACCAGGCTTACCGATCCATGAACTGTCATCCACTCCTGTGGGGAATAATTGGGGACAGCAGGAAAAAAGTCTCTGCTATTTTAGAGAATTTGGGATTCTTGTTCCCCATTTCCCCTGTGTGCTGCGAGAGCTGCTGTGAATTCTTTAGCTTATCCCAAGCTTTCAGAGGTGTTAAAAGGTTTGCTGGGCTTGCAGTTCCTGTCTGGAATTCAGAGATACTAAAAAATAGTAACAGAACAGATAGATGAAAGAACAAAGGGCTGCAAGCCAGAATCTGTCCTTTGCCAGATGGTCATCTTAACAATACTTTGCATAAATGTACTGTTAGGAATTTGTACTTTGGCCTCTGAAGTGGATACATATCATTAATACTGTTCTGCAAACGGGGAAGCTGAGGATTGACAAGCTACATTCAGTGGCCGCACCATCACTAAATGCATATGTGAGTAATGCCAAGAATTTTTACACACAGGTTATGCAGAAAAAGTCTTAGTGGCTACACTGGATTTGTGGACATCCTTGGAGGAAACTATGCTATGCATGTCTCAGCAGCCACACTATAAAGCTGAGCTAAGGAAATTCCTGCCTTTAGACCTAGAGACCTGTACAGCTACTTCGGGGTGTTAAGCATTTGCTCCATGGCTTGCAGTAAGGAGGATGTAGTTCAGTCAAGAACTACAGACAAGCAGCACGGTAGAGTTCAGCACTGACACAGAAACCATGAGATGCATTTCACCCACGTGTGCCTTAACAGGTTGGTAGCTTTTTGGGAACGTCTTCAGCTCACACACTCTATGGACAGATATGAGCTTGTTTCTTGGGTCACTGAAGGGTGACCTCATTTGTGGTTCTAAAGATGTAAAGGGCGAGTGTCAGGAGGATGGAAACAGGCTCTGCTCAGGGACATCCGATGACAGGACACGGGGCAATGGGTGCAGCTGGAACATGGGAGGGTCCATGGAAATGTAAGGAGAAACTTTTTCATGGTGAGGGTGCCAGAGCCTGGAACAGGCTGCCCAGAGAGGCTGTGGAGTCTCCTGCTCTGGAGACTTTCCAGACCCACCCGGATCTTTTGCTGTGTGGCCTGCCCTGGGTGACCCTGCTCTGGCAGAGGGGTTGGACTCGGATCTTTTGAGGTCCCTTCCAAACCCTACCATGCTGTGATTCTGCCCTCACTGCAAGCAGGCATCAGCTTATTTTGCTCATACTCCAAGGCAGAAAAAGAGGCCATCCTATATAACCCTGAGCTTGGAATTGAGCTAACAAACTCATCCTTCCTTAAATCTCAGCACGTAGGTCTAACAAGGGACCACTGTGGATGTATGATTTCCTCCCTCTCTACTGACGCGTTGATGTCTGCCCTAAAACACAAAGCGTAAGCGTATCTTCAATCTATGCCTTCTACGTTAACCTCTCCCTAGACTTCCGAATTTCATCTTTCTCATTTGGCAGTGAATATCACTCAGGAAGATGCAGAGCTATGAGCTACTCAGTGAGGCATCTTGCCAAGAACACTGCAAAATGTCTAAATCCAAACTCTTCTTCACTTCAGCTCCTTCATGGTCAATGTGATTTCTCCCTCGTCATTCAAGTACAATTTGATTCAAAGGGCGCTTTAATAAGGATTTAGGGTACTGTTTCTGAACCTAAGGGTCACAAACACAGAAGGACAGTGAAAAGAAATCAGGGTGACATGAAGTACTGTAAATTTTATGATATTACAAAGCAGAGAGGATGCTGTTTTCCAATTCTACACACATACCCTAGCCATTCAGGATCAAATAATCTGTTAACCTCTGCAAACAGACACATGAACATAAGCTTACATATCCTCCTTGTTACTATGGATATAGTCTTTGTTCTTATATTTACGATAAGTGGAAAGAAATAAAAATAGTAAAAAAAAAAAAAGCTCAAGATTTTGCCAAGCTGAAAAGCTTTGGAACACCATTCCAATTTATGTTTTAAGAAGAAAAAAGTCTGGACATATTTCACCTGAAAATAGGTGCTGAAAATGGTGAGTTAATAAGAAAGCTTTTTCTTTTCTTTGAAAAAAACCCCAGGCTTAAGTAATAACACACAGAAATAATAATCACTTTTATATATTGGAAAAAGTAGCATAAAAATAGTGCTGCTTTAAGTACTGTAGATCTAAAAGCCTCAGTAAGTACAGCTTAACTGCGATATACTGCTAGGTAACTCCTATTTATGCTAATGAGTATCTCCTAAATACTTTTCTGAGTACAGTGAGGGGGAAAAAAAAATATTATGGCATAAACCAGAGTAAGTAAGAATGATTCTCACATGGTATGTGAGTTGACCCCACTTCAGCTCTGAAGTGCCTATACGTTTGGAAATGCTGCGCACAGACGGACCTTCGGGGAGCCAGCTGGAGGCCATAATACAAATAATGTTTCGGGTATTATCACCTGTACTTCCAATAAGCCAGTTATAAACTGGCTAAGCACCAGTGAAGTACTGGGACATCTTTTTATAATCCAAACAAATAAGCAGCAGAGACAGGAGCTTACTGGGGAAGAGAAAGCACCTGCTGCAGTATTAGAGGTATTAAGAGCAAAGATGTAAACTTCCCATCGTATCGCCCGTACGCAGAAATAACCTTCTTTTAGTGCTGACTCACAGAGGAAATGTCCTGGCTGTGCAGTGGCAGAGTCGCTTTGTTTAACACAGGCTCCTTCAGGATTATACACAGAAGAATACGGTATCATACAGTTTGGCATCTGTTTTTGCAGCTGTCACACTAGCTCTGCAAGGGAGCATTCGGAGCTGCCTAAGAGGCCAAAGGGGACTATATTCCACACAATCATCACCAGGAAAACAGGGTGCCAAGTGGGTATTTGAGTCAAATTTATAAGTGAACTTGCTTTAGAACAGCGCTTCTATTTTTAACGTGCAGGGATGAGCCAAGAAATGCTGAAATCATGCATTACAGATTACAGAAAGATACGATAGTGCCCTAAGTTTCTCCCTAGTGTTCTTAAATATTTGAGCCTGGAGCTTATGTTCAGCTTCGGGCTAAGTAAGTGTGGCTTCATTTAGAAAAAGGAATAAAATGGAAATTGCTTACGATAACTCAAAATAAGTGGTTTGGGTTGTTTTTGGGTTTTTTTAAAGTATCATTCCCTCTCAGAGAATGTTTAGTAATTAATAAATTATTTTGGCAGGCAGTAATAATTAAATGAGCTAGGTCTTCAATAAAACGAGCCATCTCTTTTAGTTCAACGTTTCACATTTTGCACTATGCAAATGTCCTAAGAGACATGAAAATGATGCTCCTTTCTGCCCAAGACAAGGCAACACCCGACTCGAATTCTCCAGTTATCTATTAGGCACACTTGAAAATTTGAGACTGCAGGAACCCAAATGCCGCTTTTCTGAGGATTCTTTCATTTAGATATTTTGCATTTTCTTAGAGAAGCAGTGGAAATCTCTAGATCTACACACAAATCACTTGCTTAGTTTCTGAGTTAGAAATTCTTAATAACATCCATGGCGTTATACACAGAGCTGTTAGTAGCACTGATTTGAATCAGCCTTTATTTAATGAGTTTCTCAATATCCTAAACCATTTTTGCAAATTTACACTGTGGGTTTTCATTGTAGTTTTCATAAAGATGAAAATATGTGTCTGTTGAGTGAATGAAAAAAGCAAATAAAACAGAAAACTACCATATGACAGTGAATAAGCATTTGCAAATCTATCAAACAGATGCAATTTTGTCACATTATTTGGCCCAACTTGCAAAGTTCTGCTCATCCCTCACCTCATTTATGACTTTATCCAAAGTTCACTGAAATCTGTGCGTGCAAAGCTGCAGTATCAGAGGAAGATCTTCATATTAAAACCATGCAAAAATCAGCTACTTTCCTGGTACCATCAGCCTCTGTTACTGCTTCTTGCCTAGCGCAGCTTCTGGAACATGAGGTTCAGCCAGGCTTGCTTTCCCATAATAGAGAATGTTCTAACAGTGCAACAGGACAGCTTTCAGCAGGGACACAAACACGCCTGATCTCCTCACACTGATAATTTATGCTCAAAACAAATTTATGCTCAAAACAGCTATTGGGAAGATCTAAAGCCTTGTTTTCCTCCGTTTGACTCTGTAATACCACTGTGGCATTCATGCTGCACATTACGCCAGGCTAAAATCCAGCATTAGAACTCCATCCTGGCTTCTGTTTAAGTCCACAGCCTAGACCTTTGTCTTTTGGCCCTTGTTTTTTAAGCATAGTACTCTTCCAAGGTCATATTAAGGTCTTCCAAGCACATCAGCGATGCGAGGAAGCTTGTTTTGGTCTTTATGCTCTGAGAACAGGCTTGCCTGCAGCAATTCTATTTCAAGTATCCTCATTCCCAGGTCAGTACAGCCTATTTTTGTTGTGAATTTTTCCCTGCCTCCTTGCCACACGTATTTACCCTTGGACAACACCTAGTTCTCAACCTCACCAGTATTCATCTGCTGCTTCGCAAGTTGTCAAATGACTACTCAGGCGCTAAAAAACCCAACCAAGTCCCTCTAGAGTCTTAATTTGAGTGTTAGCAGGGAGCTGAAAATTAGCAATAACATACTTGCCTGCAGCTAGGAAAAAAATAGCCAGAACTGACACTTTTAATGATTGCTAAGAAAGGCTGGGCAGCAAGTTTGCTAGATGCTCTCCATTCTACCTTCGCTGCGAACGCCGGACGCGTAAGCACCGAACCTACATTGCTGCAATTTCCCTCTTGAAGGGAGGAACCTGAGCTACGAATGCAGCTTTGGACAGTAAATGCTCACGTCAGGTAAGGTGGTGAGGCCCAGCAATCTGCTCAGAAAACACTGCAACGTTCCCCACATCGCTGACTGCCCCGTGGAGGTTTTGCACGCTGTGGGTTTCCAGTGCAGCAGTCTGCAAAGTCTTCTTAGAAATTTCAGCTCAGGCATCTTCTTCATCACCTGCTCTTTGTAACTTTTACCTCCTGAGCCACCTGAAACTGCTCGATTGTTGGGATTTTTTTTAAGCTGACAATCTCTGCTCAGGCACTCGGTTTTATATCCCTGCTTTCAGCCTTTGAGAACTTATTGTCTCTTTGATGCTGACTTAGCAGCCATATCCCATACACCCATGAAGGGTGCTCGCTCTGCTGAATGCTTTTCAATCAGTTGCGTGCTCTTTTCACTTTCAAATCATCTTTCCAATCGCACTTAGTGCCCGTGACTGCTTCCCTGTCAGGCCAACAGCTGGTTTGCAAGCCCCAGACTGTGCATCTCAGCATTTGCCTCCGTAAGGCTGAATTTCTATGACCACCTGATAAAACTGGCTGCCAAAACCAAGTCGATAAATACTTCGAATGTCAAGTTTACTAAGCTGCTGAGGGATCTCACACTCGCACCCGTCTGATACGTTTAGTTGTGAGAAGAGAAGGCTGATAGGGGATCTTATGAATGTCTATAAATATCTGAAGGGTGGGGGTCAAGTAGAAGGGGCCTGGCTCTTTCCAGTGGTGCCCTGGGATAGGACGAGGGGCAATGGTCACAAACTGAAACACAGGAGGTTCCACCTCAACAGGAGGAGAAACTTCTTCCCTGTGAGAGTGACAGAGCCTGGAACAGGCTGCCCAGAGAGGCT
>JAAGNO010008881.1:0-15969 GCA_033439905.1 Ceryle rudis
GGGGCCCGCTCCCGCAGCGTGGGGTTGGGCAAACGCGGACTCGAAGTTATTCCAGCAGCTGCGGAACCTTCCAGCAGTACGCCAACAGCTCACGCACTGAAACAAAACACCAAAAGGAACGAGAAACAAAAATATGAATCCCTGTGCTGTCTTCTGCAATCATTTTGACACCAGGTACTTATTATCAGGGGGAAATGAAGAAATACACTGGAATGTGTTTTATAAATTAACGTCATCGATGTCAGAGCTGCAATTGGTTGTAAGAAAAACTCAAAAAGAAATTTTAAAAAATCTGCACATGAAAAATCACTGATGATATGAGATACATGGAAAAGAGATAGGGGATATCTAAATGTATTCTTTCTGACCATAGCCTAGTCTTGCTTGCAAGAAACACTCAGAAGCAACTGAAGAATAAGTATATTTCATATATTTTTTTCCTAAATCTTCCAAGTGAAGACAGCAGCGTTTAAGGATTAAATCTTGTCCAGTAAAGTGTATGCCATGATATTGCCACAGAATGTTTACATCAGAAAACCACCCAAGGGAAGGCATCTGAAAAGCTACACATGTTTTTTACATGTCTTTTTACTCTTCTTTAAACACCTGCCTTTTTTTTTTTTTTTTTCTTTTTTTTTGGTAAGAAAACATCATTTTGCATTTGGCAAATTGCAAGAACTCAAGACACTCCAGGGTAGAGCCATAACCATATCTACCTAAAAAAGAGAAACACGTCTATACTATTCACCATCTGAAACTACTCACAACTAACTTCCATGTATCAGTGAAAACAGCAGAGGCAAGTAGCGCAGTGGTCTGGGAGGAGGACAAGTCTTCTCTCCACACAATTCAGTTCTCACTGTACTTTCACCTGCAACTTCCCTCCATATTTTCAGAGCCCATAAGACAGTAACTGGTGGATTTGGGGATATCTGACTATCCACTGCTACAAAAGAAGTCTCTCAGCTGGCTCACCACCATATCTGAGCATAGTCATATCCACAAAGATACCTCAAAGATAACCATCTGAGGTATCTCTCTTGTAATTTGACAAATGGATACCTAAATTACAAGCAGTTAAGCAAACTGTAACTTCTTACATTAAATGTGTACACTAAAATACTACCAACTGCCATCACCACAAAATCATCCTGCCATTACAACTGCCCCTCTCCAGCATAAGCCTGTTTCCAAACGTGCAGAACCTAAAGATGAGACACACTTGTGCAGTGTAGCTCCATAGCAAAAAGAAAGGCTAAATTAAGCCCATAACACCCCCAGAACCCTATATACATATTCATGACAAAAAAAAAAAAAAAAAAAGTAATTTCTGTTAGGCTTGAAGTTTTCCATAGTCACATTTTCCCTCAATATGAAAGTCAACCTCAACGAGAAGAAGATGTACAAGAAGAAAACTCTGAGAGGATAATGTTTTCCTGTCAGATCCACATAATTTCCTAGCATTTGTCTAGAATTTGGAGGATGAGGAGCACTGGAAAGCCAGAAACTTACTGTACTAAATTTGAAATTGATTTGAAGGCTGAAGAGTTAAACATCTACATCTGCATGTTTGAAACACAGACTAACAGCCATGTTTTGACAAATCCTTAGTCAGTATACTGTGATTGTTTAGTCTATTTTTACCTTAAGAGGATTGCAGTGTTTCTGTTGCAGTTGAGTAAGTTTACCTTGTATGCAGCCCCTACTCTGAGAAGTAATGAGAACTGTTAGTTCTAAGACTAAAAAAAATATTTTCAGTTGTCCTCTCTAACATCTTCAATAATAACCGGAATAAGGAATGGAAAAAGCAAGCTTACATACAATGTAATTAATTGAGAGATACCAATTGCTGACACCAACCAGAGTGGAGAACACAAAAGACTTTAGAGAGATTTAAGAAGGGAAGAAATGTATTCGTATGCCAGTGGGAATATCACCAGGTAACGCACCATCAAGAAAAATCTTCCAGAACATAGCTAGTAAATGCCAAGAAGAACATCACATTTAAATGGATCATAAATCAGGTATGACAGCAGTTTACAAAGCAACAGCATCCCCAGAGCAGTCACTGAGATCCTGTAAAACAAATTAGCAGGTTTTATTGTGCTATGAGGAGATAAGTTACATTTTCCAAAGGGATGTAGTGACACTGCTTTTCCAGAGATTACTTGTGAGATCAGAGATCTCACAGAAAATTCACCACTGGAGAGAATTCAGACTGAAACAATAAAAAAAGATCAGACGATCAGAGGGAGTGACATACAAAGAATTGTTAAAGAACCAAACGTGTACTTAGCTAAAAGATAACAGGAAAGAGATTTGATTAACATCTTCTCTCAAAAATATGGAGTATGTTCAATTCAAATATCTGAAGAGTGCTACCAAACAGAGGAATTATACAGGTGAGTTTGAGAGGCACAGATAACTAGATCAAAATAACTAAAAGAAACCATGAAACTAAGTATCAGAAAATGCTTCCTTACCATACGGTCGATTTTCAGAAAAATCATAGGTTAGGCACAGTGGAAGCAGAATGACAGCAAGCTTTGAGTAGTCCAGCACTGGGTTGGTGGGATTACAACAGACCTTAAGGAACAATTCTGCTTGTGATCAGGCATGGAACAACACAACAGATTTTGACCTGAGTTTCTATGTTCATACGGTACTAAAATAGCTCACAGGTACACAGGGACACGTATTTGAAAACTTCCACTGCCTACAGGTGAGGAGATTTGGAAAAGGGGATTGCAAATACTGTGACTCTCTTGACCTTCTCAAGATCCTCCCCAGGTTCTCTTAAAAAACAGTGAGTCGGCATCCCCTTTGCTGTTATAACTGGAGGAAGGAAAGTAATGCCCTGGGCCCCTCATGATGATGATCTGCTGTCCAAAGATGACAAAGCATTCTAGTGGATGGATCATCAAAGAACAGAATAATGATGTGGTAATAAACTGGAGAGAATTGAGAGTTTGAGATAATGACAGGAAAGACTAGGACTGAGGTCTGCTGAGAAGGAGCATTTTTTAGAGAGACGAGGTCATGGGAATCAGAGGGTCACAAGCAAATGCAAGTCCTGCAGGAAGATCATGGAGTGAGCATCATAAATTTAAATCACTCTGTCTTGGAACTTAATGTCCATTGTTCATTAGAGTGGAACATGATGAGATTCCCTCTATAACTCTACATGAGCCTGTATCCCTGTAGAGGTCACAAGACTCAGGAATAACTTCAAAAAAAGCTGTATGTTGCAGCAGAACTATCTACAGGAAGAGACAAACTTTGAAGTGCTCTTAAGAAGAGATACACATAAAAGGCAATATTGTATCTTGCCCTCTGCATTAGTGGAGTCCAGAAGATTGTAGAATTCCTTCTTTTGCTCTCTTGCAGAGATCTTACAGGGCAACAAAAGGACAAACTCCTTGGGACCTCAGATCCTGAAATGGAGAACAGCTGGGCAAGCGTGGGGCTGTGTTAACACTTGGTCAATGACCTGATCAGTACAGAAGAGATGCGCTGCTGCAATATAATGGTACACAGCACTAACAGACCAGTAACTGCTGGAGCAGGGCAAGAAGCCTGGGAGAAACAGTATCTCACAGGCCCTCCCTAGGTCTGCTTCAGATTTCTAGGATTACCTCCATCTATTTCTTTCTCTCATTATTTAGAACTGTTAACTATATTAATAAGCGGCAAAAAAAAAACCCTATCATGGAGAAAGTTATGCAGTGAAGATACTCTTATAGAGAAGTACAAACACTTTCCTTTATCCCAGTTTATAACTTCGGAAAAATAAGATAGAAAAAGGAACAGAAAAATATGAGCATAACAGAAACTGGTTAAAAGAACCCAAACAGCCTTACAGTCCTCTCATCTGTCATGTAGCCACATGAAAAGTATGACACTTTTAGTCTTTTTAAAATATTTTATCAGAATATCCTTCTTATATTCTATTGATTGTTCTCTTTCAAGATCAGAATCTCTAATCCAGTAAGAATACTAGGACTTCTTCGTAAGTAATAGAGAGTTGTCATAGAGCAAGAAGGTATGTAATTAGTTTTCCATTTAAATATTCAGCACAGCACTAACTACTACACCTACTCCAAGTCTCACTGTTTTGCTATTACCTAAAAGTTTTAGCTTTGTGCAACAAAAGACTCCAAACAGACAATAAGAGCTGACTTCAGACTTTAAAAAAAAACACACAGGAGACAGGAAGACAAAATGTATGACCAGTTTCTCATATATGCTAAAACCAATTACAATATGAAGGAACATTGTTTTTTAAACAATGGGAATGGGATGTGGAAAAGTTATTTGAATGGGACAGGAAGACAGATATGGAAAAGGTATCCTTTGCCTCCTATCTACTCTGGGACTGAAGAAATAACTACTCTGACACGCTGTTATCTTACTGTGGCAGATTTCAGAACACAGAGAAAATATAACTCCTTATAGTCTAGTGATGAGATGGTATTTAATGCATCTCAAGTTAAACCATCACTTCAGATTGAATGAGCACTCAAACCAAACGCATTGCAAAGTTTTGTATTCTGTTTTAACTTAGGATCCAGACTTCAACTGCCAATGACTGTGAATTTCAGTTGTACATGGAACACACACAAAAAAGATGTTGCACTGAGTCCCAGCAGCAAAGCTTCTAGGTGACAATAAGAAAAGAGAGGCCAAGCACTGGTCTGATGCCAGTGATGACTAGAAATTCAAACACAAATGATTATGAGAGAAGCTCAGCCTCAACTTTTCTACAAACACTCAAAAGGGCTAACAAAGTCTGAAACATCATCACAGTCTCTCCTGTGACAGCCAAGCTACTATTTCATACCTGCTCCTTGTGCCAATAGAGCACAGAGTCTCACGGAGCCTGGCCCTGACTAGATTGTCTGCTTGCTAGAATAATATAACTTAAAACTACTGTCACTTGGAAAAAGAGTACATTATTTCTCAGATGAGTCTCAATAATCATGACAATTTAGAAGAGGCACTTAACTCATTTCCCCCCCATCATGACTGAATGATCTCTTTTACAAAGAACTATTTCTGAAGCTGATTTTCTGAAGCAGAATCCATTGCCTAAACTAGTGAAATTCACCCAGGAGAATATATCATTACCTTGAGCAGCTGCTTCAAGTAAAACTGAGAAATTGATTTTCATTCAGGGTAGATGATGCTGTGGTGCAGAAAAGGCCAACAATTTTATTTACTCATTTTCACAACAGGACTGGACAAGGGAAGAAATATTCAATAAAGGTAACACCTATTCTTATTAACACTCTGGTCTCAAAATTGGATTGTGGATCATCTTCACATGTAGAGAGAGTTGTGAAAGCCCTGCATAGAAGGAGAACAATATTCCCTATATAATTACATGCTTGGCCAGAGTGAACATGAGGTATTAGTATTTTCTTTAATGAGGTTGCTTGTAAATCTTTCTTTGTTAGACAAGGTCTAGGAACAAAGAATATTCCTCCATACAAAGAAAAGGAAGATGTGTTTCCTGACCTCTCCTGGTCACCTGTTCGAAGTTAACTACAGTGAAGACTTTCTGCCTTCAGGAATCCACTCAGCACACACCAAAGTTTCCTACAAGTTACTGAAATTTATTTATGGGCTTAAGATAATTTGCTGAGTGTGATGGATATAAGTGTATGCTCTAAGGCTATAATGTTTCTTCTCAAAAGCTTCCCTGAGGATGGCTGAATCATAACCTTAGACCCCAAGAACATTGTCAACAGGCAAAATTTTGGAGTGACAATTCTGCTGATCGTTCCACACAAAATGCTAGTAAAAACTAGTGGTTAACAATTCAGTATTTTCATAGATTTTTAGATTTCTTCTTCTTTTCATTCTATTTTTCTTCATAAAATTTCTAGTACCCTGACTTGAAATTGTAGCTATAATACACTATAAATATAGTAATAATTTATTTTAAGATTAGACGTGCATAAATTCAAGAGTCTACCGTACATCTTTAATCCAAAGGCTTTATTTTTGTGCTTGGAGACAAACTGTGTTTAAAATGTGGGATATAATGCATATAGTTGGCTGTAACACACAATTAATCTATAATACTGAAAGATTTCTCTCTCCCCTTTTTAAAAGAACTGCATAGAGACTGTGAACCTTCTCCTGGCCTGAAACAGTCCAGATCCACAAAAAGGAGTAATTCCATGATTACAGCTATTTATTCGTCCTGACCCAAAGCCTTATATTGCTGTTCACTTCACTTGGAATCTGCAGACTAACATAAACAGTGGCCCTCTCATTTCTTCAGCAAAACAGCTTAGTGTTTTAGCCTAGGATGTAACACTGTAGCTTTGTGACAGAGCAACAATAAAACATCAGGATCTGCACTAAAGCAACTCCGCACAGAAACAATCATGTTGCCCGCAGGAAAAAGAGGCATTATTTGCAAACACTAGGATTGATGCAATAACTTATTCATTGGGAAAGTGACAGGGTAGGAACAAGAAAAGCAGGAACTCTTTTTTTTTTTTTTTTTTTTTCTTTTCCTTCAAGAGGCTGCTGAGAACAAACTCTGTGTGTAGTCTACGCTCCCCATTAAAAGAGGGACAGGCTATAATCCCTGAGGCCAAGTAGTATGGATTGTGTCCAAACTACTAACCCCTAGATCTCACTGGCTATGTCCACACTACACAGCATGAAGATCACTGCTGGGTTACTGTAGCCCTAGGACAGGATTCTTTTTATTTTTATTCCCCCCCCCCCCAGTTTCCCCAGTGTCTGACATAAAGTGAACAGTTATGCAGTCCATCAGTGGTTTAGTTACAGCACAGAACTAAGAGGTTAGCTGTCACATACCACAGCCAGTGACACGAGGGTATGTGCAGGTATTTAAAGTTGCAAAACCTTGGAGCTAGCTCTGGAAGTTTGGACAGGGCCAAGAACAAAATCTGGTTCTGGCTTGTGAGTGCCTTTTGAGCGTGGTCCGTGGAGCAAACTGTCCCCAGACAGCTCCTATGCTTTGCTGTAGAAATAACCATTTGGAAGCAGGGAGGAAATCAGCTAACAGTTAAGCAATTTGGATATTCGGGGGTCCAGTGTATGAGAGAGATCCCTGTCCCTCTCTCATCTAGCAATACAGATGTATCTGCAGTCAGAGGCATATTTCTAAGTTTTTCAAGGAGGAGAGACAGCAAGACTGTTAACAATGAAAAAGCTACACTTGCAAATTAAAGGTTACCAACCCCCTTTCCAAGTAATTATCTGTTCCTGCTCCGCAGTCATTATTGAACTTCTACCTAAATAATCTTTCTTGTCATGTCTTCTCTCCCTTGAGCTCTCTGAACCCACTGTTAACACCCTCCCCCTTTACCTTTTCCCCGCAAGGGCCTTTAACTCCGTACCAGTTACGTTCATCCTAGCTTCCTTCCTTGTCTTTTTCCAGAAGAGGCTTTATATTAACCTTTCGGGATCTTAGGGCTGACCCACTTTATGGCTCATTGACCAGTTCTCATTCCTCGAGTTCTTTCTCAGAGAAACTCACGTCTGTTTTCCTTTAATCGCAAATCTTTTATGATTCTCTCAAACTTCCTGCATGAAAAACACTTGAATATTTTCCAGCAGCACAGATCTTTAAAAGCACACTTCTGCCAGCATGGGTTACTCTTATTTATAAGTAAGGCCACTAAAATCAAGGAAATTACTTAAGAAAAAAAAAACATTATCCAAAATAAGACTATCTAAATCTGGTCTTTAATTATATATATATATGCTTTTTTTTCTTGAAATATAATAATCCTTATTTATGCATTTTATGTATTCAATGCCTTTGTCTCTTAAAACGATGATCCAATCCCACAATCCCACTGTCTTTAGTCATTAAATACAATAAGAAATTGCCATTTAGAGCACCCTGTTCACCATGTGTACACAGTTTTGAAAATACTTGAGATACAGTTATTGAAAACAAACAACAGGGAAAAATGTGTATTATGTTGGACTTAAGTGTTAACAAGACCATTGATACAGTGGATGCACTGATATTTCCATTCTTATCATCTGAGGAGGGAATCTAACTTCTGAAGAATGAGACACAGCATTTGAATAAACAAGAGCATTGTGTTCTTCCTGAGGGAAATCTACTGCCCTCTGCTCCTTCCATATTAGTAAACACAAATCAATTATTTAAGTACACAGAACAAGACACTGCCTCATCCAAAATGTAATTGTTTTCTGCAGCTTATTCTCTGCAGCAGTGCTAAAGCATAAAGCAGATTTTCATATAGCAATCATGGTGTAGGTCTCCACTGCACTCTTTATTACTGCTCTGTCAAATATCAAAACCTTTCCTGGAGATTTAAGAAACATTTATTGTTATTCCACTTCACAAACAGAAAAAATAAGGCACCAAAGAAATAGAGCTTGCTGACCTGGCAAATCAGAAGACACACAGGAAACTCAGTGGAGATTTCCTGACAACCAGAAGTAGCTTTCTGAAGTGGAGCAGATTATGTTTTTTCCCCAAGACAAATGCCAGTTTCAACTAATAACTGTCTCTGTGGGTATCCAGAGTGTGAAGCTGTGTAGTTATTCCTAATGCTTAGAAGTCTCAGGAAAGCTCACCAGCTTGAGATAGTTAGGGGGCTACCATATTGTAGAAATGAATTTAAAAATTCACAAGGAAAAATTAGGAGTGAGGGTTTTTTAAGATGAATATGTAATGTTGGTGCCAAATGCCAGGGGGCATATGATTGACAAACTACAATTTAGTAAGCAGTGAAAGATACAAAACTTCTGTAACAGTTTCTGTTGTGTGTCATGGAAGAATTAAAAGGTTGGTCTTAAATATCTGCAAGATGTTGCCGATCTCCATAAATTGTGCCACCATTTTGAAAACAGGATGTATGTTTCAGAGTAAAGTAAAACAAACATTGATTTAACACAACAGCGGCAGAAAATCACCCCTGACAGTGCAGTATTTTTCAAATAACCCTCTATCCAAGGACAGCATAGTACAGAGACAGGAGAATTAGAATGTTTGGAATGATTCTTGCCTGAATAATACCTTAACTTTAAAGCTTCCACAGCATAATGACCACTTTACACAGCAAACTACAACCAAGACTAACTCAATTTTCTTGTTTCCTGATGCTCATTTACACACATTCATCAGCATGCCCTGCATGTTTCATCCATCTAAGTGTTCTCCAAAACTTAGGAACATTTCTGCCTGAGCATTTGCAACCCTGGGGCTTCTATTTTATATATTATATGTACAGAAGAACTTATAAGAACATTACCCATATTATTTCACTGCCACTAACTCTGATAATTTTTTTAGTAACCATGATTTCTGAACATTCCCTACAGTGTATTATAGTTCTTTCATGCTTTTCAGACTGACTGAATCAGAAATCCCCCCAAATTGCTCAGCCGTGTCTCATGACACGACCTTCGTAATCTCCAAAGAGCCCATCTTCACTGAACATGCTTTATCTGTCTTGGTACCAGATATGAACATCTGTTGCAAGTGCTGCTTCAGCAGAAGTAACAAGACAGTTACTGTCCCAGCAACTGAACCAGCTGCTTTCAGCTGCTCCTGGCTGCGGTGGAGCCAGACCCAGAACTGAGAAGAGGAAGCTGCTGGACTTCCACCACCCCCAGTAACCTCATTTCTTACTTTGAGGATGGTTTCTTTTCAATTGAGAAGGAAAAACTGCGTTTCAGAAAGGAGTCAGATGAGAGAAAGATGGTGGGAAAAAGGGCCTGAGTCTTTTAAGTCAGAGGATACAAATATCAGCCCTGACATAACTAGCATTTGTTCATGTGAATTGTCTCATTCCCTTTAATGAGGCTGATCACATCATAATGGCAACCAGAAGGGAACAACTTGGGCTATCCGGTCCTGCAGGCAGAGGAGCAAGAGGTGGACTGCTGCCCAACCAGGTGTACACTCTCAGACCTACCCAATGAAACTCATGGTCTCCTGGTCCTGCTGGTCTTGGCACCATGCGTGAAAAAGTGGATCTCTTCTTTGACTGAAGATACTTTCAGTACTTCTTACTTTCTTACTTTCAGTAATGCTCAGCTAAGATGAGTGAATCCTCTAAATGAGTGCCTGCTGTTTGAATGAAAGAGACATGCTGCCACTCAGAAATAAGAAAGGATACTTAGAGAAAAGAAAGGAATAGGCTTGCCTGACTTCGTAGGCACAAGAAAGGCACTGATACTGGTCCAAAAGCAAAATCTGGGTGAAGTTTGGTTACCATTGAGTGAAGTCATAACCAAAGGGACAGGGCAGCACACAGGAAGCACTAAGAGACTGAAATTGTGTATTTAGAAGCTATTTCTGGCTGAGATTGACTCCTTCTTCCTATGTCTAATAGCTTATTTCTGTCTTCAGACTCCATTCAGTGAGTATTAAAGACTTCTTGGCATTACAGGCTTTCTCTTTGTGTATCTGGCAAACTGCAGATATAACAAAACAGAGGCTGAGGGCTACAGCAGGATTTTCCCTGTCAGAGGTCCCACACCTGTGAAGTTCAACCAGCAAAAATCCAAGCATATGCTATTCAACATGCATGGGCTATGATACATGATACAGTTAATACTGCACACCCTGCAACCTCTATCGGGTGACTTTTCAAAGCTGGCATCGGGACTGCTTCAGAACAGCCAAGAAGCTACAATAACAAAAGGGAAGCACAAGCTCACCACAAAGGATGTACATATGCAGCCAAAGCTTCACACAGGAGGTAAACCTCTGTTGTGAAGGTCCAAAGAGGTATTTCAAAATACAAAGAGAGCTCAGACAAACTCAAACACCCAGCATGACAGACGGAGTCCAGTGACTGATGAGAACGTCTTAACCTGCCAATGTGTCAAGCTGTACACATTGAAAGTGAGACAACTGACTCCTGCCACACAGCTTTTTGCATGACTGCTGCAGACTCCTTTTCAAAGGAAGCTGTTCCTTTCCTGTTCCCCCCACCTCTCCCTGCCACACTGTAGTTAACACACCCCATCTTTCAGACTGGAGATGTTGCTCACTGTCAATCATTATTAACTACTTCGTATATTTTCGAGGCTGTGGTGAGTGGTAGTTTGCACAGGCCATGCTGGGAGGGGAACCGCAGGACCCCACGCTGGCACACTGTACTCCCAGTACAACGTTACTCTCAGCTTTTTTCCACCATCCCTCGGTACAGAAAAGCAACAACAGCACCCTCCGCTGGCCCCTGCCCTGAAGACACCTGCAGTAAAGGGGCTGACGAGCTGCTGCTCGATCTGTTACGTTAAATCTAGAGAAATACACCTTTTCACTAAACTTAGTAATAGGTCATGCTCTTTATAAATGGCCTCCGGCTCCCTCCAGTCACTACACACATATACATTTTAAAAGCAGAGGCAGTGACTATAAAGCTTGTGCACAGAAAGAGCACTTAATTTTAGTGTTAATAACAAGATTCATAAACTGTGTTACCAAATATGAAAAGATATATTTCCCAAACAGATTAATCTTAATTAGCACCTTAGTTACAGTACCAACCTTATTTGGGAGCTTGTAATGAAAATTGGGCATTATCATCATAATATTATTTTCCTCCGAGATTTCTGGCCTTTGGTTATGTGGAAAATTCAAATTTATAAAAGGATGATCTAAGCCACTGCACGTGAGGAAGGCAGGGTGTCTGTGTGCACGAGACATTGCAAAAAATGTCTTGAATTTGATTCAGAAGTAAATAGTGATTCTCTGTGTTTAAGGACAGTCAGCATTTTTTTTTTTTCTTTGAAGATCACCTGTGAATTACTGATCCAAAAATCTTTATTTTGTGTAGTTATAGAAACTCTTTAGCCATATTGAGGTATCCAATAATAAACCCACAAAGTTATACTGTAAATAATGGTCTATCTAAACCAGTTCATGATCTGATTAGATATTTATTTGGGCAGGATGTTTTCTTTCTCTTTAGCATATGTGCATTCATGGAGGTTAATACATTTTATTTTTATTTTAGTGGCTGCTCCTGCACAGTAGCAGTGATAGTGAAGAGCTGGCCAATTCTGATTATTCTTACCAATCACATAACCAAAAATACCTAGACTGGAACTAGGAAGGGTCATTTATAGCTATTATATTTGCTTACTGTAACTATATGGCATTTAGAATTCAAAAGAATAGACTGCATTTGAAATATGCTCTCCAGGATCATGTGAGTGGATAGACACAGAATACATAGAGAGTGACTAGATTATTTCTTACCACAAATTCCTGGACACTCTGACAACGTGTAAGAATTCACATTGGATTAGATCTTCAGCCAGTATCATAGAGTCATAGAATTGTTCTGGTTGGAAGAGACCTTCAAGATCATCAAGTCCAACTGTTAACACAACACTGCCTGGTCACCACTAAACCATGTCCCTAAGCGCCACATCTACACATCTTCTAAATCCCTCCAGGGATGGTGACTCCACCACTCCCCTGGGCAGCCTGTTCCAGTGCTTGGCAACCCTTTTGGTGAATAAGTTTTTCCTAATATCCAATGTAATCCTCCCCTGGTGAGACTTGAGGCCATCTCTTCTTGTCCTGTTACTTGTTACTTGGGAGAACAGACTGACACCCACCTCACAACAATGTCTGTTGAGGTAGCTGCAGAGAGCAGCAAATTCTCCCCTCAGCCTTCTTTCCTCCAGGCTAAATAACCCCAGTTCCCTCAGCATCTCCTCACAGGACTTGTTCTCCAGATCTTTCACCAGTTTCATTGCCCTTCTCTGGACACACTCAGCACCTCAATGTCCTTCTTGTACTGAGGGGCTTACAAAACTAAACCCAGTAATTGAGGTGCAGCCTCATCAGTGCTGAGTACAGGAGCACAATCACTTCCCTAGTCCTGCTGGCCACACTTTTCTGATACAAGCCGGGATGTTGTTGGCCTTCTTGGCCACTTGGGTACACATTGGCTCATGTGTAGCTGACTCTTGACCAACACTCCCAGGTCCTTTTCTGCTGGCCGGCTTTCCTGACACTTGTCTCCAAGCCTGTAGCGTTGCATGGGGCTGTTGTGACCGAAGTGCAGGACCCAGAACTTGGCCTTGTTGAACCAGATGTACAGTGACTTTAACTAAGAAAGCAATCATAGTTTCCAAGACAGAAATACGGCCCTGAGCTGGGGGATAAAATAAACATCTGTCTCTCCCCAAAAAGACAAGAGGATTCACTGCTAGTAAATTTACCTATTACAATTCTGATGATGCTCAAGCTTCGTTAAGAATTTTTGATAGACATAAACACAATAAAATAGATAGGCCATTAGAACAGATCTGATAAGATCCTAACTAAATTACAACCAAAGCTGTCTGAAAATACAGACAGAGGCTTAAATATCCTGCCCTGGAAACTCTTTCTCCATATCTTTCTATATCTTTATACTCTTTTACAATGTCTTTGAACACAGGACACACTTTTAGCAAGGTGCAATAAATGACCTAGTGCTGTAGACCTTGTAAGACTATAATTTTATGCTTGTGGTTCTCAAAAAAACCAGTAGTTAGCATGACGTATATAAAGGACACCTGACGTCATCGACCTGAGAAACAATTGGGACAAGCAGTCCCAACATACAACAATCCCAACAAGCACTGTGAACAAGTTAGAATCACTTTTGCTTTTAGCTTTGTCATCGATGCTACTGATTGAGGTCTTTTTAGTGCATCACTCAGATTTAAACAAAAAAAAATTAGGTTATGCATATGACAAAACTTTTCAGACTGGTTAATCAGACTCAAATTCAGCTGCTCAGTTTCCTTCATTTCAACGATACACTCTTGGCACTTTTCCCCCCAATAAAACCAACATAGTTTGAAATTCTGTGTAATCTTGCTCTTCGTTAATCATGCGGTTGTACCACCTTTGCCAAGCTGAGATTTAGGCATTCATCATTATTTTTTTGAAAAATCTGGGTCAAGAATGTATGAAAAGTGAAACAAAAGACAGCAGTTTCTGATGAAACATTCTCTGCAGTGGCATACTTAAGATGAAGCAAATACAGCTGCACAGAGGAATACACCTCTTAAAATGTTTTAATAGCAAAAATGATTAAATTCCTTTGACTGCAATGTTGCCTGTTCTATAAGAGGATTGCAAATCTGCCATTGTATTATACTGGATTTTGCCTCAAAATAAACTACAGCCAGCACAGCTGGAGGTGATAGAAGCATGTCCAGGGTAAATACCTACTCCCTGACCTCCAGCCCAGCTGTTAAATCATTCTGTCCCTCTTCATTTCACAGCATGTAGCACTGGACAGTTTCTACCCTCTCCTCTCTGCAAAGCTCCTCAGCTCTCCTCGTCCTGTAGTTAACAAAAACCTAAAATGTCCTTATGCAAACCCTTGTTTTACAAAGCCCTGATTCGCACATACCTTACCTACAAACAACCATATCACTTCCTAATGACTCTAGTTCCTCCTAGAACATTTGTTGCACTGCTACTCTGTCCTCTGAATGAAGCAAGAATCCTGGGAGAAAAGCAGCCACTAAAGGTAACACCAAAAAGCACTTGCAAAGGGGTTCAAACAAAATTTGGACTAACAACCTTAATTTTACCATTCCCTAATCTTTAAATAGTTAGTATCTTATTACTTAACAATTATACATTAGAATTTATTATCTAGTTATAATTTAAATTATATTTATGTTTAATAATATATTAACATGTAATAGCAACATAGAGATGTATTTTTATATTTTAAATGTATTGTCAGATATGATTACCAAGGAATTATAATTGTAGATAAGATGTTTCTTTAATATAATAAACTTACACAGACACAGGTTTATCAAAAGAAATGTCAATGAGACAAAGTTTTTGCTATTCATGTGAAGATAGCATCAACCAACCTGGGAGAATTTTGCAAAAATCCTCCAAAGATTAAGAGATCTGTATAATACTTGCTTTCTCCAAGCAGTGTCTCTTTAATGTAGTTCCTGTAATAACAAACGCAGCTCTGTTTCTTCAAACTTTTTTCCTTTCCTCATTTTTCACTACTTTCCACACTTTTACAGTTCTCTGTTCTGCTCCACCCACTGGGGTGATTGATTCAGCCAGGCCATTTGAAGTCTAATGGATTTAATGTTCTGCCACAAACATAAGCAGTTGGCATGATTCTTAAATTCATGTAGGTATGATCTTTTATTTTACCGTGTTAGAAGCCGAAATAGATTTACAAACATACGATATAATCTTGGCGCTTTTCCCCCAATAAAACCAACATTTTGCGAAGCCAGCTACTCCTAACTTTATTTTTCACATAAAAAGGAGATAAAGTTCAATCGACTTCTGCGAGCGAGCCACAGTTGAGGAAGAGACAAGGCCCCGCAGAAGCAGCCAGACTAACGCGCGGGTCGACGGCGGCTGCCGCTTTGAGACCGGGGCGGGGCGGACGCGGAGGAGCCGCTGATGGGGCCGCCAGACCGCCTGCTAAGTGCTGCGGCCTGCAGGACACGAACCGACGGAACAACTTCCAGGGGAGTTTTATGAAGAAAACTGGCATTTTCACAGACGGGCATTACAGGACAGCACATGCCCTCAGGACATAAAGAGCTGGAGCGGATGGAAGCAGCTGCGACCTCTTCTCGATGCGTCCTCCTCAGGTGAGCGGCAGAGTCAGTTGCCCACCCACAGCCCCCTGGCTCCCACCGAAGTCTAAATGCTGCACATACAGGCGTGGGGCAGCCTTAACCAAGGCCATTTTCTTTTCACAGCGCCGTGCCCAGCCTCCAGCACTCAAAGCGCAGTGTTTGCAGACCAGCAAGCCGGCGGTTGAACCCCGCCACCCGGCGGGGCCCAAGCGGGTCCCAAAAGCCGCCACAGCCCGGCCGCCAGCCGCGGCCGGTTCCAGCCGGTCCCGTCCGGCGCGGCTGCTGCCGCTGCCGCCGCGCCACTAGGGGGTGCGGTGGTGCCGACCAGACAGCGCCGGGCGGGGCAGC
>JAAGNO010008883.1:0-31719 GCA_033439905.1 Ceryle rudis
TTCAAGACCTGCCTGGATGCGTTCCTGTGTGACCTGTGCTAGATTATATGGTCCTGCTCTGGCAGGGGGGTTGGACTTGATCTCCAAGGTCCCTTCCAACCCCTGACATCCTGTGTATGAACCTCAACAGCTCTGCACTGAAGCCCTGGAGAAACAAAGGGGAAACTAGATCCTCATGTTCCTTTGGTGGAAATGTTTTTGGCTGTGACCAAGTGCATGCTCTGGCTGAAATAGGACAACGGGCCAGGAGGTGTTGGCCACCCTGATAATGTCTTCAGAGAGTTAGAGTGCAGATAAACTCTGTTATACGCTGGTCTAACAAATGTGTAGCCCAAGCCACATAACACCTTGGTCTCCAGTTCTGTTCAGCATCACTTAACATGCCGTAGGGTGTGGACAGCAAGGTTTTCCTTATCCTACCCAGCACAGTGATCCCCATGGTGGAGTTGCATGAGAAAAATCTATGTCTCTCCACTAAAATCTTCTTGTTTGGCTGTGTTTTCTAAAGAGCAGTTTCATGTAAAACCCCACTAAGTACCAGCTGAAAAAAACCTCAATCACCCTTTAAAATGCTTTTACTTCAAATGTTGTGGGTTAGCTCAGGGTGAGCTCTTCTCTTGGCTTTTGTGAAAAGTCATAAAACCCCAGACTTTGTGGCTTATTTTAAATCAGAGAATGAAAACACACTGGAGAGCTCTTCCAAAGAGAAATTATTTTTCATTTTTAAAAATTCCATCTAATTGTCATTAATCAAGCCATCCCCTGCTCTAGTAAGATGGAGGCAGGGAATGGAATGCTACTGCAGCTCAGGCAGCTGTTGCGCGTGTCAACCAGTTTCAAAACGTTTGGCAAAAGTTGTCAATGCAGTTCTAATGAGATCGACTTGTCTGCAGCTAGCAAACAAATACCAGCCGCACCAAAATGTTTGTTTGCTGTGGGACTTAAAGGAGATTGCAGTAACCGTTCTGTGTTCAAGGGTACATGTCAAGAAAAGTTCAGATCAAGCATAAGGCAGTGACACTGGAATGCAGCTGTTTCTCCAAAACAGTCACTTACATAAAACCTGAGAAAAAACCCTCCCTCTTTTCTCTATTTTTTTTTTTTTCTTCTTCCCTCCATCAGGCTTCTTTCTGGTATCTCAGTGCATGAGATTCTTTACAAAGGCTACATAAGCAAGCTACAAACTGAGGTATGTTTTCAAATGGGATGTTGGAGGAGGGGCTCCTCGTAGGGGACAGATTGCCAAGGCAATCTACAGCATCTCTCACCTCCCAGGTAACCCCAGCCAGGTATGGCTCCATCAGCAGCCCAAGTTGGTTGTGGAGAAGAGGTGGCACTCGGCTGAGCCACCCAGGGTCTGCAGTATGAGAGTATAGTGCTGGAAGACCAACAAACATACTGATCATCCACCAGGCCTAAGTGCCAAGATGATTACAGACAGTTTTCACAAAGCCTGGTTAAACAAAGCATTGGTCCAGAGGGGCAGTAATCCTGTTCAGCTAGCCACCTCAGTGAGCCAGGCACTGCAGATATCATGTACCCACACCTGACTGGACACCTAGGTAAATCACCGTATCAGTCACTTCCTGTAGAACCACCAAGTAGATCACCAACCTTGCATGGCTGGAGAAAGCCAAACAACAGAAATTTCTAAATTTCAGAGAAGTCAAGTCTAAGGTAAGCCAAAAGCACTTTACCCCAGCCCTGAAGTATCTACAACACTGCAGTACAACTTGTAATCTTCCGCAACATGTTCCTCTTCCTCAGCAAAAATGGGAATCCTGTTGTAAAACTTTCTGGTTTCGATTTTCTTTTATGGTTCTTTGATCTTAAGTGCAAAGGACTGGTTGAATTTTTGGTATCGTGACTACTTCCTTGCCAGTACCCCTTTAATACATCTCTTGTGCCAAAGAATATTAATTACTGTAGGCTACAGTGAAGTCCATCCCTACCCCCACTTGAGCCTCTGAAATGAACAGTGAAGTTGAACTTTGCCAGCAACTGTTAGGAAAAGGGCCAAGAACAGCCTAAGAGGAAAGATACTGAGGATTTTTTGTTTCGTTTTCTGCTAAACCATGTTTTTGTAATTATGAATACTCTGTTGAAATAGTGTAGAAAAGGAAATGCACATAAAATGGTCTATACAATCAAACTAACTATATATTAGAGTTGAAAGAATATAAAACTGGTCTCACTCTGTTGCACTCACACAGACAAAAACCCTTCTCAAAAAGAATTTGGCTTCAGAGGTCAGATCTGGAGACAAATCTTAGTTAACTTCAGGCTCCTGTGCCACATTGCCTGGTTTATGACTGCCCCAAATGGCCTAAAGGCAAAGGACATTCATACTAAACAAAAGCAATGGCTGAAAGAAAGAGGAATTGGAAAGCTGTCATTTCCAAATCCCTTCTACTCAAAAGCTGGTTCCTGACTGGATCAGTAACCCTCAACAAGGCAGCAATTACTTTATGCTCCTAAAACTATCTTCTCCTAGACTAGAGAGAAACAGGACTACCTCATTTTGCTCAGATTCACAAGACTGCTGCTTTAATCATTCCCCGTTTGCTCCTGCCACTTCTTCCCAAGCTTAGGTTTATAAATTCCTAAACAACTAAGGTGAGATCGCTCACCAAGGCAACTTTCTCTTGTTTTCCAGATTGGATGATTCTCAAGCATCAAGTGCTGGGAAACTACAACTTTGTTCCTTAAGTAAACAATAATGTAAAGGAGTAAGTTGCTATACTTCAAGTACTGTTTTATACTTTCCATTTAAATGTTTTTTTCTCTAGGAAATGGCAATAAAATCAAAGCAGCCTGAGCCTGACTCCTATCACACTGAGGCCTATGTAGAGTTACAAGCACAACTCACTGTAGAAGGAAAAAATGTAATCCAAGAGTGAGAAAGCTCAGTATTTGGTTTATAAAACAACATTTTATGATTCAGCCTTAGGAGCTTCATGGTTTTAGTTAAAGGAAAATTAAGCTTATATTTGATTGTTATAGTGAAAGATACAGTGAACCAAAGTTTGAATGCATCCTATCAAGCACTTTCACTTTCCATAGTAACAAGTCCTATCCCTTGTATACAAAACGGATTTGACATTTAACCAATATTGCTGAAAACTTGTCCAAAAAAAACCCCAAAACCAAAAAACCAACAAGCAAGGTCTACTTTACTACAAACCTAGTTTTTAAGGCCAATTCTGACCTTGTGCAGTCCTTTCTATAAGCAACAGTATGCTGACATTTGGCTGAGATCAAAATAAAGGCTCCCATCTCCTCAATAAACAGCACTGCAAAGCACATTATAGTGGGAAACTGGTAAAGTACGTCCGGCTATTTTTTACCCACGCGGTGTGCAATTGTTTTGAAGTCTGTGACAGCAACTAACTATTGCCATCTCCAGGTGGCCCTCAGTATTGCTGCGGATGAGCTCGAGTAGCTGGGGCTGCCACTCTGCACTGCTCCTGTTACAGACCCCATCACTCTCAAGCTCTCGAACAAGGTGGTTAGAAGTACTCGCTCCAAGATTAGTCAAATCCTCCAGTACAGCTCTGTCTTGAAAGACACACGTAACATATTTAATGTTAAGAAAAGGTACTGCAAGATAATTTTTCCCTCTCCTGCCTTTCTCTTGCATAAAATTGTATTAGACATCAAATCCCTGACCAAGTAGATCTGTCAAACCCAGGCCTCTGCTTCTAGCAGCCCTCAGTGGTACCGTAGCAGCTGATTTGTCTAACTGTACCTCTACAGCCTACCTGCCTAGACAGTTCTGTAACCACATAGTGTTCAAAGTGCTTCATAAACTATTAATTTACATTGCAGACATGGTGCAAAGTGACTGCCAACCTGATTTATACGTAGGAATTACAGGCACAGAGCTAAGGAGAGTTGCGCAGTCAGAGTGTTCCTACCTTCCAGCTCGAGATGATGACGATCTTTGTAAACAAAACTAAGTGACTTGGTGGCTTACAAAAACAAGACTTTCTTGGTCCCTTTTATCTGTAGGACACATCTGACATCTGCAATTTTCCAATGTGTTCTAATATTAATGAGCTAACAAGTAACTTCTGGCTGAGTAGCCCAAGAACATTTTTGTCCTCACACACTTCTGTCACTCCTGCAACTCCCAGCTCTGATCATCAACAAAGGGAGTGAATGCAGTGCTACCTTATTCTGTAACAGAAATTTGGTGTTTGCTCCAATGGGCCTGCGAAAAACCTTCCATTCCCTGCTGGTTCTTCAGCCAGATGTACTCTGTAGGGAGATGGAAAACTGGAAAGGATACAAAACAGTCATCTCACCTGCAGAAGTGCTCCGACACAATAGCACTGATGCTCTGGCAGGAAAACTTGCATCTCTGGTACCTGCTGTTGTATCTCTTCTGAGATTGCAAATGAGACTTGAACACTCCAATTGCCTCATTTCTCCTCAAACATCATACAGACACAAGCCTAGATGCCTTAAAGTAAATCAAGCAATTCCTAAAATCTGTTGGCCATGCATTTATTTTGGATGTAAAATTTACCCTTAAAAATGAAAGCATCCAATATATTACTTCTTTTTTTTTTTTTAAATTGGATCACTGCAACTCTCTAACACATTTGGAATCCTGTAAGAACATTGAATTAATTCAGGTACAAATTAGATAGTTCCCCTTGTTTGTTGCCCTTCCCTTCACTGTTTAGATCTTGCATATTGAAAATAGGCCTGTCCCGAAGGGAGGTATGTCAACATGTTACCCTCAGCTGCTTTTCTTTGCAACTCCAATGCTATTTAGTTTCACTAGACTTCACCCAACTTTGCATAAAGCTGCAACAATCTATTGTGAAACACTTGAGCAATTCAACACAAATCTGGTATCAAAGATAGCCAAGTTTAAAGTGCTTTAATTGCATTTTATAGAAGTAACAAGGCGTGTATTTAATTTGGTATTGCTGATTGTTACTTTAATTATTAGACACGAGCTTTCTGTTCATAGAATTACTGCGCTGTGTGTGTTTTGTTCAGTACAGAACAGCGCAAGAAAAAATTATGCAACTCTGTCCATTTAAGATTACTTTTGAAGATATTTTACAACCTGTTAAACTACCTGAACGTCTGGAAGTTCTGATTTGTGTGACCAGTGACTTCAGCCCAAGTGTTACTCAGACTGAGGTGCTCGGCACCCTTCCTACTGCCAGACAAGCCAGGGATGAGTTGTTACCTCCTTACTCTGCCCAACAGTGGCACCCAGTGGTCAAGTGTTTCCATGAACACTTTGGCAAACTGCTGCTGTTGAAAAACATTCCCCGCTCTCTGGATTTCCTAAACACAGCTCGAGCCAGTTTAAACACACTAACCTAGAGAGTTACAAAACTCTCTAGGAAGCCCGAGACCACCACTGCTGGTGAAGTCTAGGCAGAGGCAGGAAAAAGGCACAGCACCTGAAATGCTGCACAGAAGACATACAGCCGTGTACAAACCGGAGACGGGGTTACTGTAGGGTCAAGAACATCAGCAAAATTGTTATTTGAAGAAACAAGTATGCCACCTCAAGGAACGAGATATTGTATATGTCCTTTTCTAAGTAGCTACAGGCTGCAAAAGGATTCCTGGCTAAGAAAATATTATTTTGCCCTTGATGATGCAGCTCTGCTTTTCTAAAGGTCCTAGTACCTCAAGCCCATTTCTAGGAGTGCAGTATAGCAATCAGTCTACACTTGATGCAAGTTCCCAAGCATCAAAAGGAGTAGCAGGGATAGCAAACTCCCAGTCATTAAAAGGCATTCATGAATCTCAATACTAAATTATTTTCTATCAGTAGCCAGAAACAGACGATGCTTCAGATTTTGGGCATTAACCAAACAGAAACACGCAGAGGTGAGCCCAGATACAGAGTCCAGAACTGAACTCTGGAAGATTCCATTTCAATGTCTTCCCTCTTACACAAAGAAACGGGCTTTGGGTGACTCAGATTTATAGTCTCTGTAAATAAGCTAAAGCAAGGGCAGATGTCAGGACAGCAAGTCAGAGAAGGGAGAAGAGAGGAAAATCATGCTATGAAGTGCAAAGAAGGCAGCACGAACAGAACAAAATGCTTTTCTCACTAAAAGGCTGAACTATGACTGGTAACTCGTAGCCACTTTCTTATCATGAACTGCTATGGCTTCTGAAAAACACTGTAATTTCTAACAAAGGCAGACAATATTCAGCACTACAGTAGTTGAACTCTTGAAAAAGAATTTAATAAGACAAACAGCTGCATAATACAGGTAAATCGTACATCATAGATTGTTTATAAGTGAACTGAATTAGTCTTTTCGTAATGGGACAGTTTCTTCTTTAATTGCCTCTTTTGTGACAATGCAAATCTTAAGCGCATCCCCAGTGTACACATCTCTCTCAGCAGCAGAAATAAAGACATCTTTAACCAGCTGCAAAGCCTTTTCCAGGGTCAAAGGTACATGTTCCACATTTTGCATGTTCTTGAAGCCAATCTAAGAAAAGATGAAAATGTATTTTAAAGAAAGTCTGATCCAACTAGCATGAAAGCTGCTTCAGTCTCTGCACTAGAATGAATACATTTTGACAACTTAAAAAGAAGAAATTGTCTGTTTCAGAAACCCAAAGCTGGCAAAAATATTCCTTCACAGTTTACAGCTGCATCAGAACTTTGCCAGTGCTAACGCTCTTACAAAAGTATTAGAAAGAGATCCAGCATACAGCCAGCATAGCTCCTCCCACTTGTTCAGCATATACAAGATCACAATGATCACTGAGATCTGAACTCATCTAACTTGAAACTTCTTGCTGACCTAGCAGTATCAGAAGCCTTTTCGCTCGTCATTTGTAATAAACAGCGTTTATTAAAAGCAAATATTCTTCAATGTATCTAGAATTCAAAAATTACAGTCCAAATTGGAGCATAACCAGTCCTACCAATAGGGCATTTTATCTGATAAACTTAAGTGTCCACTTAAGCATGGGAACAAGAAAAGGAGGGGAAGAGTCAACTTACTTTGCCTCAAACTCATAATCAATACAAAGCTATTTATGACAACTTTATTTCTGCAGAAGACTTTATTTTCTTCCGTTAATAATGCTCAAAGCTAACATAAAACTAACACAAAGCTGAGAACCTGGAGTTGTTTAAAAAAAAAAGAAAAGTTCTATTCCTTACTCAGCCAGTAAGAACTAAGAATGCTTACTGCTTTAAGCCCAAAAGTTGCATTGACATCAGGCTCAACTGACTAAATACCAACACCAATGTAAAAGAATAGAATGAGCAAAATATGATTTGATACTTCTCTCATTTAACAATGAACAGCTTCAATTCAGTATGAAAATACTGTTCAAATAATTTTAGACAGATGTAACTGAATAAGTTTCCATCAAATTTATATAAGAGCAGTCTTAGAAAATGGTATGCGAGCTGATGAAAAGTCTCAAGTTTTGTACAAGTGTATGTTAAGTGATAAAATGTGTGATATACACCTACTAATTCTATCATCTTAATTTAGTATTTCATGTTAAGTAATAGGTATAGTTATGTTATCAGCTAGGGAAAAAAAAAAACACACAAACAAACAAAAAAAACCCTGAACAGCTTGCGTGGGAAACATAAATGCCACATTTACCTACATTTTTAAACAGGCACTCCACTGTTTGTTGCATATTAAAAAACTGAACAGATTTTAAAGCAAAACTTTGATTTCTCCTGAGAAGATAAAGCAACACAAGTTATAAATGTGCAGATTAACTATTCTACCTGGAATACATCTAAACCTAATATACCCCAGAAATGAAGTTACATTAATTTGAATGTCATAAATGTTTACTGAGATAATAAAAGGTAAAAAACCAATCAACCAGAAAAAAAAAAAAAAAAAAAAAAAAACAAAAAAAAAAAACAACCAAAAAAAAACCAACAACAAACACACACACACAAACCAACCCAAGAGAACTCTTTTACCTGGTTATCAAGCAAGGGCTGCAGCATAGCACTTGCTGATCCAGCAGCTTTGAAAGAATCTCTCTGGTATGAGCCCACTGGATCAAAGCTATATACTGCTCCCTTCCCTGAAAAGAAGAAAAAAAACAACAAAACAAACTTATGTAATCACAATCCAGAAAGATTCTCAATAAGCATTTACATCAAAAACTAGCTCTCTCCATAAGGGGTCTCTGGAGTACCGTGGATCCCAGCAAACTTTTGCTAAATACCACCACAGCATGTTCAATGTACAACGCTTTGTACAGGAGGCTCACTATGGCTGTCGCCTGGTCTTAAATGCAAGGTTATTTTCAATATTTAAACTGTAATTGTGCTCTAACAGACTTTTCTACAGTACCTACCACAGAAAAAAAAGTGATGCTACAGAATAATCAAAGCAGAAGAATGTGCTAGAGCGCAGTGCTGCACAAAATGCTCTGCTGGTTCTAAAGACAGTGCAACAAGGCAGAGAAAACATCACTCTTGAGCAGTAAGTTGCTGAACTACCTCCAGAGAGCGTGTTTGGGATGCCCCTGCATCGCCTCCGCCAGTCTCTTCCTCTGGAGTCAGGCCAGCCTCTTATTAGCTTGCACCTGAGATGCAGATGCAATGTAGCTCTGAAGCATCAGGGTTTGATGAGGACATGCTGGTCAAAGTGCAGCACCTGGCCGAGCTCAGCCCTTCTGTTCAGACAGCTTGTGCTTGATTAAATAAACTAGCCAGGGCACTTGGTAGCACAGCACAGGCAGCTTAACAGCCCCGAGAAAGCCATCGAAGATCCAAAACCAACACTAAATCAAAACAAATCAATTTTACTGGACCCAAATTAAAACCAACCACGCAAACATGTGCTCTGATTCTCATCAATTGCTACAGCACCCTCATAATCTGAGATTCACCATTACATGGGGCAGACTAATGCCTTTCCAGACTCTAAATATCATAGACATATCTTAGCAAGACCGGGAAAGCAGCATTAACTTAATGGTAACAACAAACTGCAGGGAATGGCTGAAATTATCTAAAGACCACCACCACTGAGCTCCTGCTCAAAGCCAGAGAACACAGTGTTTTACCAACTCAACCCAATCACCAAACAAGAGGCCAGTGTATCCTGGGAGGGCTGTACGTTAAATTACAGCTTCTGTGTACAAGTCATGATTTTCATTAGAGGATAGTTAACATTTAAAAATATCTTTGCAGAAACATGGCTCTGGAGTAAATCCTAGTATTTAACAACCTCTAGCACACTAAAGGCTTGAGAAAATACAAAGAGTTTTACTGGTTGATATCTTTAAAGACAAAATTAAGAAATACAACAAAGCTGTCACAAAGTGGTCCAGTCTTAAGTATGAGAGGCAAGCAACGTTAGTATATTTCAGTTGTAATCAACTAATTATAACATAGTTTGTAGAGTTTTTGACCTTCTGAAACAGAAGATCAAGTTAGTAGCAGAAACTAAGAAACAAGTCAGATGAGTAATATGCATTTGAGCTGTGTAAGTACTGTAATGCCTGAAGGCAGGCGTTTAAAACAGGAACACAAACTCTGTTATTCCATCAGTACACCTGAAATGTAAAGGGATAGCTATTCAGCCACTGAAATTTAGCCTCTCTTTCTTTATTTAAAGTCTTACCTTCTTCATCGAGTCCACCGATTATGTTGTAAACATAGTAAGGGAAGAAGCGTCGAGAATAGAGAATTGTAGACAGCATCGCAGCAATAGCCCCAGTAGTCATGGTCTTGTTATTGGAATGCTTGTACATCTGCAAGTGGAACAGCACGTCCAAGAAGAAAGTCAAACACTAAGTTTTAAAATCAGAATTACATCTTCTGTAACCTCACTACAGGAGAATCTGATGCTAAGCAGAATTATTAACTGCTGTGGTTACTGAAAACACACTGCTCTAAAAGTACAACCTTCTAACCAGCCAAAAAATAATGTTTCTCAAAGTTTTGCAAAGAAGAGATGTTGCATCGTTACCACTATCCTCTCCAGCTCTCCCATGCTTTAAACCTGTGACAATACACTAAGAACACGGCACCAATTTCCCCTGCCCGATCTTTCACTGGCAATACAGTTATGACACACACACTTGAAAAGAAAGAGGAAAAAACTGTATTTAAAACAAATATTATGGATCTTAAATGTAATACTAAGAAATAAGTTTCTAAATACAATAAGATAGTTAGCTACCTTTAATCTTGCTTCAATAATTTTAGTAAGGGTAAGGCAGTCACCATGGAAACCAGTGCATCCAATGACCGTTTGTTCTGTTCTGTAAAACATAAAAGTTTTTGTTGTGATTTTTAATTTAGTATGAACTATACCCCTCTCTTACACAGTAGATTATTATGACAACACCAAATGTATTTTCAGTTTCTCCAACACTAGCAAAACCAACTGTCCAAAACATAGTAATAGATATTTTGTGCGTAAAAGGTAACGGCAACCTGTATCTTGGAGAAGATTCATCAAGCGCAGGACCACGCAGATGTCTGTTCTCACTGACTTCCACGGCCAGACTGAGAGAGAGAAATTCTTCATTTCTTGACATACCCCTAACTCAAGCTATCACCACTCAGTCTTGCTAGAAGGTCTGTTTTGAGATGGCCAGCCCATTACATCATACCACTCGGCCCAGTTTTACTCCAAGTGGCCAGTGGACTGTGTGAAGATGGTAAAATGGTTATGTAACATTTATGCTGTCGGTGATTTTCTGCATCCAACAGAAGCTACCCGTAGAAGGGCAGCGCTTTGCTCGGTCTAACTAAAGGGACGCAGCTTTGAAATGCAAATTCTAGTAAATTGGTGAGAGTCTACAAACACTCACACATTTTTACAGGCTAATACAAAGTAGTCATTTGGAAAATGGTTTACCGAAAGCTTCTCTCAGCTCATCTCAAGAATTACACAAAGCTATTGCGTCCAGTATGCAGACTGCACCACAGTCATTTCCATTTGGACAGTATCAGAGAGTTAAAGACACGGCACAGAGTTAGCCAGGAGAAACACAAGCTCCTATGATCTCATGGCACCAGTAAAAACAATCAAAACAAATTGTCTGCATAGCTGAGGGCAGCCTACTAAGTAAGCACCTGCTGCAGTCAAAAAGAATGCAAACAGTATGTATTTTTAAAGCAAGGGGTGAGTCAAGATAAGCACAGAACAAGCATAAGAAGTTCAATAACAGAACCACTGCCACATTTACCTCTCCTAAAACAAACACTTCTCTGAGGTGCCAGATGGCGGACCAGAGAGACACAGTTAAACTGGCAGCAGTGGGCACACTTGTGTACCAACACCAGGTGTCCTGCCAAAACAGGATGAGTTACACAGGATTAAGTTTTGCTACAGTTAAGGTAAACGTTCTGATTATCCAGCCAAAAAAAGCCATGTAAAAGCTTCCACTAAGCCTTGTATCATGCTAACAACGTTCCATTACCAGCAACCTTCAAAAGCACGCGACAAGAAATCTGGCTGTATTTGCAACACCGCATCACATTTTGCGTTACAGCAAGAGTCACTATGGCTCCAAAATCAATTTTGTTACTCTCCTTTTTTTTTTTTTTTTTTCCCCTGAGAATTCTGATTAGAGAAAGTGATAGATCATTGCAGGCAGGTAACACGCTCAGCACTACGAAAGGCCTTTCATTTGTTTCAATTCTTTCAAGATCCGTACTTACAGTTTGTAGCATTTGGGACTGTCCCGGCAGTGAATTGCATAACCTTCGCTCAGTCGGGTGTCAGAGGCAACGATAGAAAAGTCTTCTCCAGCAATCGCCAACACAGTCCTTCAAGAGAATTCATATAATCATGATTTTTAGTAAATGTTTTCTTAGGCAACACAGGAACAGACTAGAGAGTCGTTCTATACCCAGACTCACATTTTGGTAAGGACCCTTTATTTCCTTAGAGGAAGAACATACTAAGCACACTGAAGAAAATGTATGTACAAGATTCCCTACTGGGACTAAAAACTGTACAGGAACTTGGTAAAACAGAGTTTTGATACAACACAAGAACCAGACTCGATGGACCAGCAATTCTAGATGCCTGCTAACAAAAGATTCACCCTTCTAAAACGGCTTGGATCTCCAAGCAAAAACTCTCCAGACAGTACTAAGCATCGGTATCATTATACTTAAATTATCGTCACTTTTTTAATATGTTGCTATCCTATGTTTTTTCACTTCCAAATAACTAATTTTGTGGCTGCCACATGTGCTAAGTAACAAACAGATGTAATTTAAAAGCAGTTAGGTGTTATAAAAAGTATGTAAATAACACTATTCTGGCCAGATCCTGTCATCAGCTAAGAGCAAGGGTCTGCAAAGCATCATCTACTTGTAACAGTTATGACACAGTACCTTTCAAACAGCTACAGATTTAAAAGCTGGTAATACGACCATTACATATAAAGAAATAACCCTGCAGGGAAGGGAAGGTGTTTATTTTGACCAGTAAAAGTCCAGGAAGCCCCAACGCACCACACACCACAGGGACATACGAGAACACCCTGAAGAACTGCTAAGACCCACATGACACTTGGCCCAGGGCAAGGCCGAACCCAGCTTTTGCCCGCGCTGTCCCCCTCTCTCTACAGATTGGGGCTTGCAAGAGGAAACAAAACCTCACAGAGTACCAGGGAGGGGAGGCGAGAGTAAGATGAGGAAGACCTAGACCTACTGTCACACTCCTCAGGGCCCCCTCCCGCGGGAAGAGGGTGCCTCAGCCCGCCCAAACCCCTGTCTGCGACTCCTCACCCTCCGTTAAAGGTGTAGGGCGAGAAGCGGTACTGCACGGGCGCGCCAAGCTCGTAGCTCATCTCTGGCCTAGAGTCTGCATAGCAAGCGGTGGACAGCATCCTTGCGACCCAGCTCCCTGCTGTCTCACGGCAAAATGGCGGCACCGGAGCCGGAAGTGTCGATCCACCGCTCTAGGAGGGCAGTGGGGCAGCGGCAGATTCGTCTCGTCTGCTCTGGAGGACCGCCATCCCCGTGCGGGCGAGCGGGCGGCGGCGGATCCGGTGGTGCGGCGTTGGGCGGGTTCCCGGCGGTCACTGTCCCCCTCCGTCCCCTCCCGCCGCGCCCCGCCGGCCGGCAGCCTCTGGGCTCCGGGCGTGCCCGACCCCGCATGGGCTTGGTGGTGGGGGAGGGTGAGGTCTCTCGGGAAGAACGCGCAGCACCGTCACCGGTTCTTGCGCGGTCCAGGCGCTGTCAGGCCGTGTACCCTGAGTGCCTGTCCCTGGAAGCAAGCAGGGTGATGGCAGCTGCGGTGTGGTGATCAGAGCCCCTTGCGTTTGGGCACATGGTGGCTCCAGCTCTGGAGAAGGGGGGGAACACCTTGAGAAAGAGTAAGGGTCAGGGAGCACACAAAGTCACAAAATCACGGAATTTCTGAGGCTGGAATAGACCTCCAAGATCATCAAGTCCAGCCTATGACCCAACACCATGACGACAGCTAGACTATGGGTAAGCAAGAAAACAAACAGCAGTCCTACACATAGAGATCTCCACACCCCCAGGATGCAACTTCTTATTCCAGCAGCAAGTTCTCTACCCATGAGTAAGGGTCTCCATTGTCCAGACACATGGTCCACGAGTCCACTCCTTGAGGTGGGTGATGGGGCATTGTGCCAGGCACCATGGTGTGAGGAGAAACTAGCGGGCAGCACTGGGGAAGAAGGACCAAGAAGTGCCAGAGGACAAGGATGGGGGAGTAGAGAGGGAGAGGGGATGCATGTGGTCATCCAGAGAAGCATGTCCCTCTACTCTGGAAGGAGGGAGCAGGAACACATCTCCTCTGCAGACAGGCTGAGAGAGTTGGGTTTTTTCAGCCTGGAGAAGGCTCTGGAAAGACCTTAAAGCAGCCTTCCAGTACCTAAAGGGGGCCTACAAGAAAGCTGGAGAGGGACTTTTTCCAAGGGCTTGTTGGGGATAGGTCAAGGGTAATAGCTTTAAACTGAAAGTGGATAGATTTCTATTAGCTGTTAAGGAAGATGTTCTCCATTGTGAGGCTGGTGAGACACTAACGGGTTGCCCAGAGAGGTTGTGGATGCCCCACCCCTGGAACTGTTGGTCAGGTTGCATGGGGCTTTGAGCAACTTGGTCTAGCATGAGGTGTCCCTACCCACGGCAGGGGGGTTGAACTTCATGATCTTTAAAGTGCCTTCCAACCCAAACCGTTCTACGGCTTTAGGAAGTGCTTGTTGCTGAAGTATCCACGGGAGCGGTTAGAAGTGCAGGGCGTGCGACGCTGCAGCAATGATCAAGGGGCGGCGGTTTGCACAGCTAGAACAGGGGGAAGGACCACCCAACACAGGTGCCCGCGCCGGGCCTGGTGCAGGAGCCACGCATACCAACGCAGGCCCACTGCCCACCGACGCGAGGCGCCGACCGGTCCCACTGCGTCCCCCGCCCTCACTGAAGATGGCGGCGGGGAAAGCGGTGTGGGCGCGCGGCGGAAGTGACGCGCTCGGGACGCGCCGGCGGCGCGGGGCGCAGCTTGGCTCCCGCGGGCGCTGTACGGCGGGGTGGCGCCGGGAGCGGCAGGTACCGTCTCCGCCGCGCCTGCCTTTCTCCTTCTCTCTCACCCCGCGCCTTCCTGGGCTGCTGCGCGCCTCGCTGCCCGGGGAGGGGCCGACGGGTGCCGAGCGGTAACGGGGCTGCGATGGCGCGGGCCGGGCCGGGCCTGGAGGGCGGGGGCGGTGCGCGAGGCCGAGCTCGCTCCGCACCTCCCCTCCGGCGCCGCCGCAGGGGACCGGCCGGAGCCGCGGCGGGAGCGGAGAGGAGCGAGGCTCCTGCGGCCGGGTGGTGTCTGCCGCTTCCCCCCCACCCCGGCCCCGAACCTCCCCCTGCTCCCTCCCTTCCTCGCGGGGGTCCGGTGCATCTCGGGGGCGGGATGGCCGCGGGCGCTGCGTGACTGCAGCGGTCGCAGCCTTTCCCCGTGTGGGGGCGGGCAGGGGGTCGTGGCGGTGGCGCGACCCTGCCGGTCTTGGGGCGGGTGTGGGGCTTGGACGGCGCGGAGAAGCAGGAGTCGCCGCCTCATGCCGAAACTGGCTATTTCCGAGCGCTGCTGTGTGTTAGATCCTGAAAGGGGCCTCGGAGCTTTCTCCGGGGTGTCTCTTGCCTCGGGACTGTTCCTTCGACAGAAATGTTTGCCACCGTTTGTGGTGATGTGAGTAAGCCACGGCTAGATGGTTGCAAGATGGGCCTCTGCATAGGTGGTGCCCCAGCTGCGGGTTGTGGCATGCCTGGTATCTAGACTTCTTACTAAACAGCTGGGCTGTCGAGGAGTTAACTTTATTTCTTCTAGGGTAATGTCTGGGCTTCTAATTTGCCTCTGTCTTCACGTTGTAAAACCTGGATTCTGTGTTTGATACTTTTGGTGAGGGTAAATGAAGGTAATATCATTATGTGCAGGGGTTAACAAAGCATGCCTGTTCAGCTGCAGTATAAATACTAATGTAATTCTGAACTCTTATACCTTAAAGAAAAAAAGAGGCTGAATATGCTTTCTTCAGGTTGTGAGGTGGTCTGCCTCAGGCCTAAAAATATCCTTGAATATTTCTAGGCAATAGACTTTTAGTTAAGAAAACTATAAATTAATGGAAAAATATTCAGTATCAAGCTATAACATTTAAAATCTCCATTTGTGTTGTTTATTTCCATAACACAGTAACAGATGTATAGTTAAAAAAAAAAAGTACATTTTACTTGTGTGCCTGAAATTAGCTTTGCTTTTGCGTATTTCTTTACTTTCCTCATAAAGTGTATGTCATTGTTTGAAATCTGTTAGTGCTTTATTTTATGGAAGTGAATGGAAGAGGATTTCCTAGTTCTGTTTTGACCAGTGATGCTTTTCCCATAGAAAAAAAATAAATAAATTTTGGAAGTTCAAGCCTTAAAATTGCAAGGGAGAGACTTAAAAGCAGTGTGTCGGTTAGTAGTCGGGGGAAGTAAATTCTAAAATAAAAAAATCAGTGCTTTTCCAGCTAAAGCAAAGTTTGAAGTAGAATGAGTGTTAACAGCTTGAGTTGTTAGTGCAGGAGGGTTTGGTTAGGCAGATGCCTACTCATGTGAGTCAGGTTACCTGCCAGAGACTTCAGCAGAAGCACTCTGCAGTGTTTTTATGGAGTGTGCCAGAAAAAGGTTATTTTTATGTGTGTGCATCTGTGAATGTTCTTGTATGTATTTGTATGTGGGTGTCTCTTATCTAACTCACCAGTCAATAGTTTGCTTTTGGTTTTGTGTTTAGGTGTTATTCTCAAGATACTACTTCTTCTCTTTTCAGGCTTTGATTAGTATTTTAGACACGTAACATACATTTCTCTGGAGCTGATGTTGTGCTGACACTTTCAGCTTGGCTTAAAAAATACTTTGCTGGAATGTTTTAAAGGGTTAAACCCCTCTAGGATTTGAAGATAATTCAAATTAATTGAAGGAAATACTTCTGGCCTCACCAAAGAAATAACTGGAATCATGGATCAAAACAACAGCTTGCCACCCTATGCTCCAGGCTTAGCCTCCCCTCAGGTAAAAACAATTTTTTTAATACTCAACTATGATCTGTATTTCTTTCTGAAATATTTTTTTGTTTCTTGCATGTAACTTGTTTTTTGTTTGCAGATCTGAAAAATTCTGCTAGGTTTTGGGTGGTACTAGTATAAAGTTTTTGGTTTTTTTTTAAACCATCAATTTGTATATGCAGAGGTATAAGAAACATACATATGGAATTCCTTTAAGTTGAAACATGACTGATAAATTAGAAATATTAATTTAATTCTGGTGGTGGCCCTTTCAACTACCATAGGGAATGGACTGTTGCTGCTACAGATGCATTTGGTACCATGGACACAGTCCATTCAAACACTTGCAAGTCAAATTTTGGGTCAGAATTGAGATGTACTTGCAAGGGAGTGGGAGAAGCATGTCAGCATCACTGGCTGGAGGTGAACAATGCTAGAACTGATGGATTCCTAGAGGTAATATGTCATTCTATAGAAGAACTGCATTTCCAAGGGCTTTCTGGTTTTAGTGAGTTGCTACTATATGCCTCAGGTTTGATGTGATCAACTTAGGTTGATTTATTCTTAGACTCTTCCTGAAAACTTTTAAAGCCAAAACGGAGTCAACAGGATCCATGGTTTCTGTTTCATGCTTTCTTCTGTAGGGTGCAATGACTCCAGGGATTCCAATTTTTAGCCCGATGATGCCATATGGCACAGGACTGACACCACAGCCTGTCCAGAGCACCAACAGTCTGTCCATCCTAGAGGAACAGCAGCGGCAGCAGCAGCAGCAACAGGCAGCGCAGCAATCTACGTCACAGCAAGCAACACAGGGAACATCTGGTCAAACTCCCCAGCTCTTCCACTCACAGACTCTTACCACAGCCCCTTTACCGGGAACGACACCTCTGTACCCCTCTCCCATGACTCCGATGACTCCAATAACTCCTGCAACACCGGCATCCGAGAGCTCTGGGATAGTGCCACAGCTACAGTGAGTGTCCCATGTGTTAGTGCATCATGTCCTTTCTCAAATGCTCCTTTAAACACTTAGGGCCAAAGCCACATTAGGAATTGGGTGCTGCATTTTGGTGGGAAGGATGATCCTGAGGATTTGTGGGTCTCCTCTAGCAATATGAGTAACTTTTGCTCTTATTTTTAGCTTAGCTTTGTTACTAAACCACTTAGTCATAAAAACAGTTTCTTAGCGATTTGTCAAGCATACATCTTCTAAGCATACCAATGGAGGATGTTATATATGTCTCCATTTAGCACCACCTAACTTTTCACTCTTTGCACTTTAGGGGTCCATCATGTTTTAGTTATAAAGTAGTCTGGGTTGATAATCTCTTCTTTCAAAATAGGTATACCCAGAAACATATTCTCCTTTGTAATTTACTAGATTCTTGTGACCTGTTCCCAGGCAAGCAAACAGCTCCACGTCACTGTGCGTGGAACTTTGCTACTTTGTTAGTGAGATATTGAAGTAGAATATGGGAACTATCACAGCTCAAAAGGAATTAGAAGGGTAGAGGGGAAGAAACTAGTTGCTAGTCTAGGAGCTAGAGCTGTGTTGTACTTAATATTCTGTGTTCCTTTTTCTAGTTCATGGCTACAGCTGAGTTTCTAATAAGAGGAAAAAACCCTACAACTGGTTCTAGGTTTAGGTATGAAAGTATTTCCACTGAACTGTTCAAAGAGGCTTTTACATCACCTTAAGGAAAGCCCAAAGAGAAATGGTTGATAATGTGAATTTTGCACTGAAAGGATAGTTCCTCAGTTCTATTTTTCCCTATTGAAGACCTGTAGATTTCTTTTTTTTTTTTTTTCCCCAGAAAATAAGTTTCCAAGAAATTTTGTATCTAGGAATTTTCTAGAGACCTGCTTACCTTATCACCTGACAATGGGTTTACTTCTGGGTCATTCCCACTTGGTCCTGCCCTCTTACTCCTCCTTCAAGGGCATACCAAGGAAAATTTTAGGTGCTACTATTACTACCTCATTTTCTCCTCTTTCCAGCAGCTCCCTTCATGGCGGGGGCGCCTCTCAATAATTTTTCCTGCCAAACCAAAAGAGATTCTTCTCATGAGACACTTTTCATAAATAACTGCCAGATAAGGAGGAATCAGCAGTCATGCCTTAGGAACTGCTACCCTACAAAAGTAGGTTCCTGAGCCAAAATGCTGTTCAGCGCTCCTGAGAGTAGGAAAGATGTCATTCAAACTCAGTTGGAAAAAACCAGATTTTTAAAATAATAAATAAATTTAAAAAAAAAAAAATCTAGCTTGGTTAAAAATGAGGAAGACACATGGATTTTTTTTTTTTATTGTTGTTTTAATGTATTTCTCTGAACTGTCTTCAGGAATATTGTGTCTACGGTGAATCTTGGTTGCAAACTTGACCTAAAGACTATAGCGCTTCGTGCCCGAAATGCTGAGTATAATCCCAAGGTAAGATGAATGTATTGGAGTTCATCCTATAACAAATACGTCAACGGCACAGGTTGTAGCTGTGGTTTGCTGTAATAGATTGGAAAACCTTCCTGCTCTAGGTGCAGTTTTATACCATAGTTAAAAAAGAGAACTTTATAATAAACTGTTAAATTCATAAAAGGCATTTTAGTAGCTGTGTTTTACACCAGGCTGTAATTTGGTGGATTTAGAAGGAACACAGCACACTTAGGATGAACCAAACCAACAGTGTAATACACTGACCAAGTTGTTAGTTGTAGAGCTGGCCTCTGCTACTATTCATATAGGCATGTTTGTTTATAGTGTTCTGAAAGTTCTTTTATCATATTACTGTGAAATGACTGATGGTGAAGTCTTGTCACCTATCTCCCAACAAGGAGAAAGGAAGGAATAATTCAACTCCTGGGCTCCTGCCAGAGCCATGGTTCTTCTGTGTACACTGTGGCTTCCTCCACCTGGCTGCTCACCTGCAATTCTTGTGGTTGTAGCATAGTCATTCACTTTTTACAGCCTCGCTTCCCCTCTCAGCTCTGCTCCTTCAGGTTGCCCCCAGTGCTCCTGCCATCTCCTTGCTCATGATGGCTGGGTTTGGTGGAATAGCAAAATGAAATTGAATATTTTTTTTTTTAAGTTGCTTGCTGTTTCTACATAACAGCCTGTTAAAGTGTGGGATTTTTCTTGTAGCTTGGGAAAGTGAATAGTGGCAGAGGATCTGGAGCATAGAATCAAGAATGTTGTGTTGCTTCATTTTTCTTTCAGGTAGCTTCTCTTGGAAAGGTTGTCTTTGCAACCACAGTAGCTGGACACTACTTCTAATAAAATTTTAGATGTTGTGTTGCTGAATTGACTTGCCTTGGGAAGACTTCAGTTTCCCTGGGGCGTTTGTTTTTTTAGTATTTGGGATTTTGCTGCAGTTTACCTGAACTCTGCTCTCAAGGATTAAAGCAAGCATGCAGGCATTTGTGGTAAATAGCGGTTACAGTAAGTTTACATCAGTGATACTGTTACATAATTGCATGTGCGTAAGATACTAGTGCAGGAAAAATTTGAGCGTGCCATGGTAACCCTTAAGGTAGGGGTAGGTGGCTGTGTAAAACTTGTAGGCTAGAATAATCAATATGAAATGCTGTTTTCCAAAGTGGAAAGAAAGAAGTGTTATGTAACACACTCCTGACTTTTAGTCAGTACATTTAATCTATCAAAGAAAGATGTTGCTTGGCTGTATTTTTTAAGCCATATTCTGACAAATGTGCTGTTGGGTAACCCACGCTACTGCCTTGGCTATGTCAGTAGAACAGTTCATGAGACTGCATGGTGAGCTGGTCCAAGTTAAATATAACAGGCAAACAGGGGTTTGTGTGTGTATGCCCACATCAGCTGCCAGTATCTCTTGCTTCACAGAGTTTAAGAATATTTGGGAGTGCAGGCAGAGATATTACAGTACCTAGAATAAAAAGATAGTGTTCTGCTGTGGTAGTTGGGGTGACTTCTGTTTACACAGAACTTTGATCTCCAGCTGCTCTGTATGCTGGTATTCTAATGCTGTCTGTTTATTTATTTATTTTTAAGACACAAACAAAACAGATCATAAAATTTCCATCTTGCTTATAACAGATCAAATTTCAAGAGAAGCGGAAGAAATTTTTTTTTTTTTTTACTTAAGATTGTCTCTATTGCTCTATTGGAAATGTTAGCATTATTTACGTGTTGCATATACAATATGGAGAGAAGGATTTAGTAAAATAGGAATGGATTAGTAAATATCCTTCCTGTCTGACTTTACCTCTCAGTGTGTGTTTGAAGCTACTTATAACTTAAGCATTTCAAGGCCATTTTGAGTGATCCATCGGTATGTTTGAACTTTGCATTTCTTTGCAATACAGTGTAACTTGTTACTTAAATTATTCAAATTTGGTTTTAATGTAATGATCACTAATCACTAATGGTCTCAATGCTCACATTTCAGCGTTTTGCTGCTGTTATTATGAGAATAAGAGAACCACGTACTACTGCACTTATATTCAGCTCTGGAAAAATGGTGTGCACAGGAGCAAAAAGGTACGTTTAGGCATTACAAGCAGATTAATTCAGGCTGTCTTCTCTCTTGTATCATGATGCTTTAGAAGTACTATTATTTGTATGCAGTATTTGTATATATACAACAGAGTTGTACAGATACACCTAACTTTGCTTCTCAGCTATTTCAAATAGACTAGTATACGTTTCTACACAAAATGTCTTTTCATGACTGAAAGAACTTCCCTACAGAAAAGGAAATGGTGGTTCTGTTTTTGAAGCTCAGTCCGTTAAACTGGTTTGCAGAGGTTTTACTGGTTTTGGCTTTGCCATTGCCTGCTTTTTTCTAATAATTTTAAAATTTCAATGACTATGCACTGGAACTGCTTAAACTATAGGGGCGATGGCAGCGGACGAGTGATTTTTATATTTGAGTAGTTTCATTCATCACAGGCTAAGAGCTCCAGTTCTCTGGTCCCTGTAGTCTGATCTGTCCTTAACATGATCACTGAAGCGTAAGAATTGAAAACTAAACATAAGCTTAACTCCAGTGGGCAAGAGAGAAATTCTGGTCTGAAGAAATCTGTTAGGAATCTGGAAGGAATAAGTTAATGAGCAGAGATGAATGAATAGAGCTGTACAGGAAACACTTTTTCTGCCTAGTGACACTTGAAGTTCAAGTTGTCTTGCTCTGTGTTAGGAGCAACCAGATCCTCAGCTGTTTCCAGAACTGAAGCAAACTGAGTTCTGCAACAGTGTGTAAGGCTGTGCAGTTATGCTAAACCCAGGTTTGAATGCCTGAGCTGAATCAAGGAGATGATTTTGGCAGTTAATAGATTTATATAAAAATAGGCATTTTCTAGTAGTAGTAGTTCAAAGTTGTTCTACACAGAAAACTTAAGAGTTTTCACATCCCATTAGAGGGATTTGGGTCAGTATTTTAAGAGTATGAGATACGTGGATATATCATTTACTGTTTTCTGCCTTGAACCGTGAGTACAGCATTAAAGGTGTTCAGGATCCTAGTACTAAAATTAGCTTGCAAGCCAGTGCTAGTTGTTAACTTTGGGTGTAAAAATTTTGCATGTCGCCTTCTGCTTCCCCTCCAAACATACCTTTTTTTCCCCACTTACATGTTTGTGGTTTAATGCTATTTGCATCAAGTAATATTTAACTGGCAATAATAAGGATATCCTTTTCTCATTTCAGTGAGGAGCAATCCAGACTGGCAGCAAGAAAGTATGCAAGAGTTGTTCAGAAACTGGGTTTTCCTGCAAAATTTTTGGATTTTAAAATTCAGAACATGGTGGGCAGCTGTGATGTGAAATTTCCCATCAGATTAGAAGGATTGGTACTCACACACCAGCAGTTCAGCAGGTAAAAAAAGGCTTGCCTATATTTAATTCTTGCTGCATACTGACTGCTGTAGAGAGTGATAGCTGTTTGGATTATTCCTTCGCACCAGAGGGAAAGCTGCATCTTTGTTCCCGTTGCTGCTCTGCCTCGGGTGTACCTGAGGTTGCCCAACAGGAATCCATGAAAATTACCTTCTCTGCTACTCTCTCTGAATTTCAGTGAGGTCTACATCGCCCGTGCCCATTCTTGCAGTCCTGTGGGTAAAAGACTGGAACGTGTCTGTGCAAGAACATCTAAACCCTGTCACTCTCTTCTCTTACAGCTATGAGCCAGAATTGTTTCCTGGCTTAATCTACAGGATGATCAAGCCAAGAATTGTGCTGCTTATTTTTGTGTCTGGAAAAGTGGTTTTAACAGGTAAGTGAAGACAGTATCTTACTCTAGCAGGTTAGATTTAGACTGTATTAGGGAGAAGCTGCAATGATACTAGAGGTATGTAAGCTGCTAGGTACTTTCCTGGAGAGATGACAGTACTGAGAGAGAACAGATAGTAAAGTATTCTGTAGATGGGAATGCACAAAACAAACCACGGGTTTGGCTACATGCATGTAAGCAATGGTCATGAACCCTAATCAACTATTTAGGTGCCTGTAAGAGTGCAGGTAATGTTTCTGGTAAAATCTGAAAGTCTGTTTCTGTGTGCTGGGTGTGTGTGACTGCACCGTTCTTTGACAGCTTGGCTGGAGGCTGCCACCATTCTCCTGTGATACGACAACCAAAGAATGGGAGGAGATACCTGAGCTCTAGAAGCTCCTCAACCCCAGGCACTCCACCTACATCCTTTCTTTTCCCCTGTGCTCAGTCTCACTACGGAGAGAAAAAAACCCAAAATACAAGACTCACATACAAAAGAAAGCAGATGTCCCTGCAGTATGGCAAGTGGCAAGCCACTGCAGAGGTCTTCCATTGCCAGACCCTGCTTCCCTAGGTGGTCACTCCCAGAAAAAGCTCCACCAGTTAGGCTTGTCTGCAGAAACATCCTGTGGGGCTGTGCTTTGTAGTTGAGTCTCCTGCAGAAGTTATGTATAGAAAAATTCCATTTGCAAGTGTAGCAGAAGCATGAAGGAGCTAATGAGTTTTTTACCAGAATAAACAGTGAGAAGGCTGGTAATGTATGCTTTATATGACACGTGTATCAAAAAAAAGGAGTTCATAGCAATAGGGATTTATGGATATGCATAGGTTTTATATACAGTCACATTCAAATAAATGTTCTAAAAGTTAAGTATTTGGCAAAAATTAACTTAATTCCCCTCTCTTATTCCCCCTCTTTTTCTAGGTGCTAAAGTACGAGCAGAAATCTATGAAGCATTTGAAAACATCTATCCTATTTTAAAGGGCTTCAGAAAGACAACGTAACAGTTTCTACATCATTCAGAGAAATCAGGGGTATATTTTACAAGGTATTGCATATGGCACAGCAGTAACAAGAGATGGACTTCCAGTGAAACTGCAACACCAGGACTTGGACTCTTTCCCAGTTAGTGCCTACTTCCCTGATGCTCAAGGGGAGCTGTATTCTTGATTATGTCTACTGAGTTACTGTGAGTTGCTTTACTGGGCTGTTCTTTGAGCAGTCCCTCCCAAGTTTTATTTATATTCTAGCTTTTAAATAGTTTTAATGCCCGTTCTATTCATAGAAAATCCGTAAGTTGGTTTAAAAGACAAATGCAACTGTGTCAGTGTATAAACCACTTAAAATAGCCATGTATATATATTTTAACTTCCTTCCATAAGACCATGGTTTTTATAATTTTCAGAACTTAAGCTTTTAAATTTTTTCAATTTTAAATTCCTCTGGTGCCAGACACATTCCCTCTTTCCAGTATTAAGCAAAACAGAATAAATTTATTAATGAAAATGGCTCACTGTACATATATATAATATATACCTTTCTTCTCTTTCCTCCTTCAGCTCCACATGTACAATAAACCCTGTTTATACAATTATGGGAACTGTCTTAATGAATTTTAAAATTAGCCAGCTGGTAGCGTGAAACACATTGAAAATTTTTGTTTTAAATTTAATCTGGATTTTTCAGTAGCATGTGCACTACGATAAGTGACTTGTTGTTGAAAGACTCTTTAACAGTGCCCGGCTTGCTTACCGGCAGTTGTATCCATGGCAACGTCTAGCTTGAATATTTCTAGTATGTTAAAGCAAGAGATGACCGGTTAAAAAAGTTGGTGTTCAAGTATGTGTTGCCTTCTGTTCAACAGATGGGATTTATGCAAGTCTTAAATAGCTACACTTGACTGAATTGGAACAAAAGATCCCTGCTTAGCTTCTAGAATTTCTTTAAATTATTACTTTTGTATTTTACCAACTATGACAGTCTCACTATATTAGTGTTCCTGTAAGATGTCAAAGCCCTTCCGACTAGAGTCAGTCTGTACATAATCCCTCTGAACTGTGCTTGAAGCTTAATGGGCTGAGAACTAAAAATAAACTTTTTTCTCCAGTAAATTTCCAGTAATAGTAACCGCCTTTCTATGACTTGCACCTTCTTTCAAACAGCTTTTATCTGTAACTAACCCCAATGTAATCATGGTCTCTTTATTTACTACATCGGTGTTTCATTCCAGATGAAATGAAGTCTTGGTTGGCTTTGCTACCCCTCCATTTGCAGACCCTGAGTGACCTTAGTCTTCTTTGCCACTCTGGGGGGAGTATACACCAGTGTTTCTCCAGGTGTTTTGATGACTGGCTTCACCGATCTTATCAGAAAGATGCAGTTTAATAAAGTAGCTTTACCAGGATAAGTTCAGGATACCCTCCCGTGCCTCACTACTCTGGGCTGTGAGCTAGTGAACGTGACTGTCCATGCTTTTCTGGGACCCTGAAGCTATTACCAGCTCATCTGCAAAACTTGTAACTCTGTAGGAAAACTTGAGAGCCTTAAGTAACCAGGGGATGGTTTTCAATACAGTCAGTCAAGCTTTACTCTGGTAACTGTTCCATAACATGCACCAAGGCTTAGAACTACTCTTTGAGAAACTAACTTCTGTGATGACAGAACAGCTTGTAAGTAAAGCATTCTCTACTTTGGTAAAAAAGCCCAAATGTGGGCCTAGGGCTTTCACTGTTAGGCAGAGGTGAATGGTTTGGGCAGGATAAGGGAATAACTGAATTCTGTAAAGAGACACACACAAAAAAACCCTTTATCTTTTCTGCAAGTGTAGCTATAGCCACAGGAGTAGTTATAATGTTGAATTAAGGGGGGTAGTTGCTTCACTTTTTTTCTTGCCTCAGCTATCTGCATGCTGCAGGGATTCTTCTTCCATTTATTTTTAAACTTCACTAATAAAGGCAGACTTAAGGTGTATAACTCAGCTTGAAAACCTGCTGCTACAGGCAGTAAGGAGGAAGACAAACATGTTCCGGTACGGCTGACTTTGTTTAAACTGCTTCTGCACCAGACAGGCCCCTGCAGAAAGAGTTTGTCAGTTAATTGTCTTAAGTCAGATAAAAAAAAAGTAATTTTAGTGCATTTGATCTTCACAAACCAGTCAATCAGGACATGTAACAACTGCCAGGTTAGATACAGTGTACCTTTTGAGAAAGAGAAGCAGATTTAAGTTCCACAGTGAAAGGCTACACAGCTTTGTCTTAGCTATGACTTTTGTACCCACCCCTTCTGGGCATAAGCACTCAAGGGATCTTAGAGCAGTCTGCTTTTCTCTGTGAATTCATGTCAATTTTTGAGTCACATGAAGAAAGTCCTGACAGACAACACTCTTTAAGTTCTTGAAGTTCAGTAACCAACAAAAGATACTTCACCAATGCAAAAAGGCTTCATCTTTATTTAATTGAGATTTGAAGTGAAATTCACTGAACAAATGCATCTGGTTTCATTATCAGGTTGAAGTAAAAGCTCCTGTGGAGCAGATGAGAGAGGGTGTCAAGGTGTAGTTTTAGTAGTTCTATCACCTTTACAAGATACACAGTTATTAGTGACTAGTTCAATTACCTGTTTGCAAAGTGCAGAGAGATGCTGAAACAAGACAAGTAGTCTATTTAGATAATGCAACTTAGTAACCCGAGAGAAGTTAAATAGAGCCTGCAGAGAAGTCTTGTTTCCATATGAACTCTTCCAGGTATTTATTTCCCTCACCACAGTTGTCTGCACAAGTGTACACCACCAGTGTTCCCCAGTCAATGCTCTCTCCAAGGCTGTCAACCTGAAGGTGGTTCAGGAGCTGTGGCATAATCTTGAAGGAAAAACAAAGGTTTAGAGGCAGGCCAGATCTCTCTATCCCCTTCCTCTCTCTCTCTCTCTCTGCCCCCTCTCCCCCCCCCACCCCTCCCCCAAAGTGTTCTGCTTTCATTTATGTTCTCTTACACTGAAATCCCAGTCAAAACTACAAAGTAACAGAGCAGCTTGAATAAATCAGTTGCGAGTTCTCAAAACAGTGTAGTAGATGCACAGGAAACCAAAGGCCTGGCCCTACCTACTTTTTGTCTATAGATGTTTCATTTGATTTGCAAGCCTCCTTTCATTTGGAATTACCCTCATAACTGTGTTTTAGCCTTTTGCGTGACATTAAGTGTATTGACCATACCTGTGCTTCTAGCATTCAAAATTCTACAGCCGAATACGTCCAGCTAGACACATGTCCAATTCACAGGGTGAAGGGGTTTGTTTTGTTTTTAAATACATGTATGAGATACCTATTGATGGTTCCATATTCACAAGTGCACCATTTTATAGATGGTGCAAATTACCAGATGGGAACCTACATTTTACACGTGGAAGTCATATAGAAAAAAAAAAAGCACTTACAATAGTAAATAAGGACTTTCTACAATTTAGCAGAGTTAGTTTGTTGAAACTTCAACCACCTTGCTCTCATCACAAGCCAACAGCTATGCAATTGAAAGCTGTGAAGTCTGTACAACGTTATTTATATTATCTTTAAATTAATTTACTTACCTGAAATTCAAAAATCCTTTTGGCACCACATAAACAATTTGGGATATCTTTTTCTTCAGGAATATTTTCACTTGATACCCAGATTGGGCCTTCTCCTCCTCTGCAATATCTAATAATCTGAAATAGAGCAGAAGTTCTCAAGACTGTCTTTCCATCTTGATATAAAATTGTTATTTACTGATGTAGACAAAGGATCACACGTAACAATGTTTTCAATGACCAAGTGATAAACTGCAATTTGTTTCTCCCATTAAGGGACCCAGAAATGCTAAGTCATGCATTTTATAGTCTTGAGGTGGAGGAAGAACAGATTGATAACTGTCACACAGAAGCATATAGATGAGTCCAGAATGCAGCCTAGCTCTTTCTGTTTGCAGTTCTACATCTAAAGGGAAGGGGACTGTCAAAACAACCAAGACTGAGGCATTTTCAAATATTCATATCCTTTGTTCTGTTACCATCTAAATATTTATACAGCAAATCAGGTGTTATCAACAAGAGGACACTTGGGCAGATCAACCAGTATGGGAATGGTCAGAGGAGGTGATGCACCTACCCTAAGCAGAGGGGGGGAACCCACTCAAAAGTCTCCTACTTTCTGGGTGTGCACCTTAACCCCCCCAGCTACCACGTAAAACACGGAGTGCATTTCTTCTTTCTCCACCACTTTCACACATTTAGACCTGTGTTTCCTCTGAGTGGAACCAGGAACCATGTTGCATTTTTCAGCCTCTTGTGTTAGCAAGAAGTAGCATGGGGGAAGAGTTCGGTTTTGAATACTTGAAATTTTAAAGCCATCACTAATTTCATCAGCCTTAAAAAAAAGCCAAACCAACCTCCCCATGCAGCTGGTGACAATGACAGAGCTCATCTCTGCCGCTTTGCTTCTGCTGAGAAGGAAAGCCAACAGGGCCAAAGGCTGGGGAAGAGCACAAGGGTTCACAACCTCCTTTGGTTAGAGCCACTTCACAGGATGGCAGGTCCTCCCCACACCATGTTGGCTTCAGTGCCCCTGACCAATTTATGACAGATAGATGAGCAGGTGCTAAATTCTCCCTTCAGCATGAAGTAAGTTCTGCACGTAAAGAAGGCTAGGAAATGTTGGTTAAGGTGTAAGAGAGGATGAGGATCATCCTCGTTGCTATTTCTAACTGTAGGTGATACATTTTGCAGGTGCAGCAGGGTGCCAGAACCTGTAAGTTCTAAGGCTGCCCCATCTTCTGACCTGCTCTGGTTCAGCAGCTACTCGTTCTTTAAACATCTGGAAGATCTTGTCTTCCTGGGTCTCATGTTTTGCCATTGCTTCCAATGTCTCTTCATCCAAGGACTGAAATGCTTCACCTAAGCAAAACAAAAACAAACCACAAGGTTACAGGCTAATGCAAGACAGCCAAAAAATTAAAAATAGTATTTCACCTGTAAGAACATTCTGCTCTCAAGAATCATTCTCAGCATAGATCACTTTTATCAAAGACTTCTTTTTATGTCACATTAAGATTCAGTCATACACACAGCTCCGTTCACTAGTTTTAGCTGCATTTTAACCACAGGTGTCAGCACTGGAAGGCTGGAAACTGAGGGAGTTAACCTCCCAAAGTTTATGGCTCCTCTTGGGTATCAACCAAGACTGCTGAACCTTCAGAATGTCACAACTGGAAAAGGCCACCCATGCCAAGTGTGACAGACTTCATTTCTAGCACTGAAGAGGGCTACATTCCAACATTCACATCAACATGAGGCACCAAGCAGTCTCGAGACAGCTTTAGAGCACAGTAAGGAACAGCTGGAACCCAGCAGCCTTTCTCTGTAACATCACACACTCTCCTCCCTGTGCATGTGCAAAGCCAGCAGGGTGAGCTGCCAACAAACACATCATGAATTTCTGGGAGCAGGGGAAGGGGCCTGCACTTCAGCTGACTAATTCAAAGCCAATTCAAATAGCCTCAGGACAGGGTTTTTTTTTTTCCAGCACAGTCAGGGAGATTACTTTGTGAAGTATTTTCTATAAATTAAGACAAATTGAACCAAGTCAAGCAGAGACCATCTAACTCAATCTCCTGATTCCAGCAGTGCCCAGCAGCAAGTGCCCAGGGCCCTGTTTTTCTCACTGGAGTTGTTCCTTACCTGCAGGAAGCACACGGGGACACAGTGTGACTGCCAGCTACCTGCAGCTTCATTGCAGCAGCAGCCCCTTCAACAGCTCCTGGGCTTGGGCCTTAGAAAGGCTCCCCCCTAAAAGCAACTTATATTACAGGATGTCTACAAAAAACTTGCATCACAAACGACTGCAGATTTAGCCTTCTGTCACCCGTAGCATCCAACAAACCCTTAAAAATTAGAATATTTTATATTTTACAGATGTGATACAGGCTTCATTAGGAAAAAGGGAAGACAGCGTCTTATTTCTTACCTGCACTGCCTGTAGCTCTGAGTTTCTCTTGTTCTTTTGGGCCTTCCGATGTATCTACAGCTCCTTGTTCATCATTAGGATCTCCACTGCTGTCAGCAGGAGATTCCGGTTCCTCAGGTTCTATCAAAATTTCATATTCTGGAAAAAGGAATTCGTTATGCTCTGGAATTGCATCTGCCGAGTCACCTACAAAACAGAAAACAGATACCACTTCACAACCATGTATTTCACATCCTTCTCCCCAAAAACTACACAGCAAAAATACAGCACAAACACTGCGTGAGTGAGAACGATTCACATCGCTGCTAGACCTGATTTAAAGATAAGACTATATATTAAGGACAGTAGAAAACCACAATAGGTGACACGTTGCCTCGAATCTCTAAATCCAAGACACAGAAAACAGACTAAACCCTGTCAGCTGCTGCACTTTAAACCCAAAGCCTGCATTGTGACAGCCCAGTCTGTATCTCATTCTCACTAGTGTGTGCCAGGTGCCCCTAGGCTGCACCATTTTTCTTACGTTTCCATTGCATATTGTGAGTAGGCAAAGCTTCCGCCAACGCATCGAGTGTACCATCTGCATCCTACAACGTGTTTCAAGTTTCAGCTGTTTCAACTAAATGTTTCAACTGTCTGACCAATACCTTGATTCGCAGAAATCAACTTATGTCCTGTTTATTTCCCCCTCCTACAAAGTTTTTGAGACTAGCATCCCACAACGTACCATGGGAGCTACATTGCACACGACAAGTTTCATCGCCTCATTGTTAATGCAATAATTCTGAAAACTGAAGAAATACTTTAAATGCCGTGTGCTTGGCCTTTTAACAACCATCGAACAAGCAAGCCTGTGAGTGACACACGAGAGGGGATGGTTTAAAGAAAGGGTCTCTAAAATAGCACACTCGTGGAAACTACTCACCTACTGACCATCACAATGAAGGCATCACCTTTGTATGTTCCATCATAAAAATAACATGGAAAGGGAAAAAAAAAAATGGCCTGCTTCTTTTTCAGCTTTTTATGACATAAGGTGGACAGAAAGAGGTCTTTGAACGAGACCCAAGGCACGCCTCCAATTTATCAGCCTTCCAAGAACAAGAGACCCCACATTCCTGTCACATCAAGTACGTGCCTAAGTAAAGAAAAGCATCTGAAAGTGTCACTCACTGATCGTTTCCTTACAAATCATGAAACAATGCAAAAAACACGACCGTCCCTTTTCTCTCTGCAGGCCCCCACCTCACTCGCAAGCACACCTGGAGGCTTTACAAGTTTCAGCTAAACTTTACAAGCTTCTCGGCGAGCACCGTGCGACCGGAGCGTGTGCTGCCACAGCTCAGAAGCGACGGGGCCAACAGCAAACTCGCAAAGCGCCCTCCGCCCCAGCCAGAGACCCACCTTCGGCGCCGTGCCGGCCGCAGCACCGCCGGTGACCCCCCCGCCAGTCCAGCGCCTGGTGCTCGGGGCCGCAGTAGGCGGCGCGGCGGCAGCGCCCGCAGGAGCGGGGCCCCGGGCAGCCGCAGACGCGGCAGAGCGCGGCGCCGCCGCGGAGCCGGGGGGAGGGCGCAGTAGCGGCGGCGGGGTCGGAGGGCGGCTCCTCGGGAGGCGGGTCCTCGGGGTAGGTGTCGTTCCGCCGCGGCAGCTGGTTCCGGAACACTGAGGGCGAGAGGCGGCGGTCAGCGGGGCGGCGGCCCTTACCCCTCGCCCGCCCTCTTATCACCGTCCCCCGCCTCACCGCAGAGGGGCCCCCGCGGGCCCGGCAAGCGGTAGCAGGCGGCGCCGCGGCAGGCGAAGACGAAGAGGGAGCGGTGGAAGGCGTCGGGGCGGTCGGGTAGCGGCGCGTACAGCTGGAGCAGAAAAGCGCAAGGCTGCCGGCAGCGGCCGCAACGCAACGCGGAGAGGCTCGGCAGCCCGGCCTCTCCCAGCCAGGCCGGCCGCCCGCCGACCTTGCCGGGGAAGTAGGCGCTGCGCAGCCG
>JAAGNO010008884.1:0-14625 GCA_033439905.1 Ceryle rudis
TTTTGTGAAGGATGAGAAACACTAAGGATTTGCTAGGGCAGAGCTGAGTGGAAGAGAGTGGATTTATCAGCTGTTCCTTGGGGCTGGCAGGAAGGATAATCCTCATTAACACACCCATTATTGCCGCGGCTCCTCGGGAAAGAGTTCTGATTTAATTCTAGCTGTTGAAAAGAAAAGTGCTTTTGAATTAGTAATGTTTATCTAGCACAGAAAACTCCAGGTCACCTGGGATAGTTCACAAGTGGTGTCTTGTATTTCGGAGGGAAGGGAAAAAAGGGGTTTTAAGAAGCAAAACCCTCCCCTGGGCTGGGCCGGAGGCTACAAGGCTGTGCAGGCTACGGAGCTGCGCGCTGGGCACTCACCTTCTAAAGAGCGTCCCAGATTGGAAGCCTGGATTTTTCTGGGCTGTTAATGTGGCAGGAGAGGCCCCGCGCAGAGCAAGAGGTGAGAGAAGCTCCAGGGGGACATCTGGGGGCAGCTCTCTGCCCGCTGCCCACCCAGGCTGGGACCCAGGGCTGACGCCCGTGCCCCACCGAAGGGCTCTGGGCTGCCCCCGCACCTCCGGCCGCCGCTGCCGGCCCCGACGGGGTTTCAGCCGGGGCTGCTCCGAGTCCGCCTCCCGCGGAGGCTGTTGTGGAGGAGGAAAGCAGCGGGTGATGTGCTGGGTGCCAGCCCCGGGGAAGTGGTCTAGGATCCGCTCGGGAGGTGGGATCCAGCGGGGATCCCTCAGAGCTGGTGGTGGAGCCGGTGACACACGGGGAGCTCGTTCTGCCCCGCTCCAGCACCAGCCAGACGTTAAAAAAGCCGCCCAGCACCCTCCTGCTCGCAGCTGCCCCTCCGCTCCTCGCTGTAGCAGCCGTTTCGGGAGGATCCCTGTCTCGCTCCGGGTGATTTTCAGGGGGCTGAAGGATATTATTCTTTCTGGCAGACTCATCAATACTTTTAATTAGCTTTTTTTTTTACCCTGCTTCCATTGCCTTCATAGACACCAGCCTCTTAACAGATTTGAGTATGTTTTGAACTGCCATACTCAATGCCATTTAAATCACTTCTCAAGGGCACTGGGCCAGGGATGTGCAGTGGCAGTTTAAAAGGATTAGAGCCCTTTGTTTTTTCACAAGTGGTTCAATTTACAAAAGATCAGGGTTCAAGACCTGCACACTATAAAGTGATTTAAAGCCATGAAATCTATTTCTCACTAATTCTAGATTACTCTCTACTTAGGAGCCCAGGGTGCCAAAAATGGTGGGTTTTGTTAAAATGATATGAAATCCTAATGCAAGTCCTTTTAACCACTACTGCATAGTGTACAGTGTCATGCAAATGCTGGACCTATGCGAGCAATTATGTAGCAATGAACATGATCATTTCGATTAGACCAACACGTGTTTTCAAAGATTTTATTTGAAGCAGATAACCGTAAAACTTTGTCACTGAGCTTCTCCTCTCGGGCATACGCACAATGCGTTAAACACCCCGCGTATCTCTTTTGTAAAGTCTGAGCATTAATTGCCCACTGCTCATTCAAGCAAAGCCCCCATTGAGGTAAATGGGATTTTGTCTGAATAAAGGCTGCAGAATTGGACCTCTTGTCTGTGGGCAAGAGATAGGAGACCTATTTGTATTTTAGGGTCTCCCGCTGCAAAACCGGAGCATTAAGGAAGATGGGCTTGCTGCTAAAAAAGTTTTATCTTACTCAGCATCGTACTTGTAATTTGAAATGGAGAGAACCGGTGGCCCACGCCATCATGAATAAAGAACAGTGGGAGAAACTGGGTCAGGCTGGCAAGAAGGTAGGAGCTGCCCCGATTGTTTTTCTCCCAGCCATTAGCTTCACAAGAGAATCCTTTTTCTCACTGGACGACTGTACTTTATTTTTCTAAAGCAGTATCCCTCTGACAACCAAAAAGGAATACTGCATCTGCAAATGAATGGTGCCTGCAAAGAGACAACATGAAATTTTTAAAAAGCATGGTAATAAACGCTATTCAAAAAAACACAATCTCTGAAAAACACGGCCTATTGAAATGACAAGCCGAAAATCATTTGCTAAGCACTGAAATGGCCCCTTTTGTCACCCCAATCCTTCTGTTGACAGTTACCTTTCAATCCTACAATTGTGCAGTAAGTACTGATTTTTATTCAATGTTCTATTCACCCTGCGTATTAATGAAAAGAAAAAAAACTTGTAAGAATAGCCTTTAATAGGCTGATAGACAAGGCTCCCCTATTCTCCTGCTAGAGCTCCTCTTATCAGCTTCTCACAGTATTGCTTGCTCAATTCTTTCCCTTTTCTAAACTTTGCTCACCCATCTGGGCTTTTTCTCAACTGAGATGGAAACATTTTTATTTCAAAAGTCTCACTGACCTTTTCTTCTGCTCAAGACAGCGTGTTAGGTAAAGCACCGACCTCAGACGAGCTCTTTTTTTAGGCTGAAGGAGTACAGCGAGCGGATCTGGTCTCAGCCCATCCGAAGCGAGTGCTGATCTGAACCCCAACACCTCCAAGCGCTCCCGGGCCAGGGGTGATGGTGGAGAGACCCCATGGCCAGCGAGCAGGAGTGGAGCTCACCTTGCTCGCCCGTGCTCGCCCTTGCTCTCACTGCCCATCCCAGCGCTCCCAGCTGCACTGTGCCCATGGGAGCTGGGGTCCCAGTTTGGGGGTGGCGGTTCTGCGGCAGGGGTAGGCTTGTCACAGCTGCTCAGCCTCGGAGGTGCCATCACAGGCGTGACCGTTTCCATTCCTTGGCCAAAGCAATGACTTTGCTGTAGCTGTTGCAATTAGAAAGTGTATAATGAAAACTGGACAGTGTTATCCTTGGCTGAGCGCATCACACAATAGTTCTCCCAAAGTTCCCGAAGCGGTAACGAGCAGCTTTGCCCAAACCTAGCAATTATATTCATTACAATTAAAAATCAGCTTTGTAGCGCATGTCCCAGTCCGTGACTGCAGACACATCCCCGCCCACAACCGAGCCGGTGGTGATGGGGGGGCTGCCCCACGGTCTGGCTCCTGAGGCACAGATGCCTGGCACTGACCCCGGTGAGAGGCTCTGCGGTGCCGCAGCACGGCTGGAGCGGGGCTCCCAGCGCTGCATGTCTGCCCGTGTGGCAGCGGCCCTGAGGCTTCCCCTGGTGAGCTGCCAGGCTCTTCGGCAGGGCACGAGCAGCCAGAGGGCTTGCACACTCCCACTGCCCGGGCCACCTGGAGTGACCAGTGTGGGCTGCAGGCCACGAGGGACAGGAGGGGCCTCTCAGCCCAGGGCAGCGAGGCTGTGTGTCCGCGCCCGCTCCCAGACGCGCTGTGTGCCCCTTGCTCAGAGGGGAGAAGCCTCCTCCTTCTCCGCATTCCCCACTCATGCAGTTTTTCTTTCCAGTAGGGAAATTCAGCACATAACTATCCAGGACTGCAAAAATGTAAACAGTCTGTGTTACATGTCTTCAAATTACAGCCCCGCTGCTCTACACATGTGCAGCTAATAGAAGCCCTCTGCTCACAGAGGCCCCAGTCCTGGCAAGTGCCAGCAACTGCCCAGTGCTCCCTGCCCTGGTCCCACTGGCTCCAGTGCTGCTCTGGGTCCCCACCAGCACCAGCGCTGCCCCAGGTCTCCCCCAGCACCACCGTGCCCTCCCACTCCCCGCTGGCACCTCTGCCATCGCCGAGGGCAGCCCGGAGCTGGCCCAGCCACCCAGCGATTATTAAATAGGAGAAGTCTACTTAGAGGTTGTTTGAATAGAGGAAATTGTTTTACATTGTGATGCAATATTTCCACACCGGGGTCTCATTTATGCAGCATATTAAAGTCAACACACTGCACATCTATCTCCATAAGGAGCTGGGCCCATTATCCCCAGTTACTTTTAAGCAGTCTTTGGCTTAGTTCTGACGTGCCTGCCAGTGCCATATATCACGGCGAATGCAGTTCTTTAAACTGCTGCTTGTGATTGATAGTTTAACCTTTTTCTCTGAGGTTAATTCGATATATGCTGGTGTAAACTATAAACCAAAGCTCCAGCCTGTCGGGAGGAGGTAATCTACATGGCACTCTTTATGAGATCTCAGGTGCTGCAGTAATTACACCATCTTCTCCTCCTCCTCCCACTGCTACTTCTCCCTCCTGACTAGAGGAGGAGGAGGCTACTTGCTGCTTTCCAGCACCTGAGGAGTCCAGCTCTGAGTCTGCTGTGGCAGAAGAGGCTGGTGCCTGGCTTGAGGGACCACCTGAGGTTCCTGCTCTCGCTAGCTCCCGCAGCCGTGCTGAGGTTTCCCTTTCTAGGGTGAGACTTTGGCATGGCTGGGCCCTCACATGTTCCTAGTGCTGCTCCTGGAAATTGAGGCAGAAGTGTCAGGGTGATGAGCATCTGCCTCAGCAGTGTGACCCTTTCATGGAGCTGGGAAGGGTGCGAGGCCATGCTGGAACCACAGACCCTCCTTCTCCCCCTACATCTCTGCAGGGTGGTTCTAAGCTCCTGGCTCCTCACTGCTCTCACACAGCACAACCAGCATCATGGATGGTGATGATGTGGCGGCCTTGGTGCCCATGCCTGGGGCAAGAGCCTTGATACTCTTCCCACCACTGTGGGAGGGCAGGTAAATCCTGTGCTAGAGCCTGAACCTCTTGGTTTCTTTGTTTTTCTCTTCTCCCTTTCATTTGTTGCTTTAGTTCCTCAGGCAGAAAGCAGAGGGTTTGGAGGGATGTGCTGCCTTCCAATCGCTCTTGTGTGGCACCTTGTCAATAGAGTCCATGGCAAAGACGAGGGGAGTCAAGGGGGATGCGCGTGCTGTTGGAGGGTGCTGGACCTCCACAGGCAGCCTCCTGTCTGAGCCACCCCCATGGCCAGGGCATGCCCTGAACATCACAGGGGTGCAGGGCGAGGGATGTCCTCCAGACCCCTGGGCAGAGGTATAGTCTGCGGGTGTCAGGATGGGACACATCTGCCTCTCCAAGCCTGGGTGGGGGTTTTGTCTTGGGGAGGACCTTGTAGGAGATGTCAGGCTTCCCTTTGAGCTCGGAGAACGCACTGGGTTCACGGACTGGGGGAAGGAGATGGGCTGAGCAGGAGGGGTCGGGGGGCAGTTGCAACTGGTGGGGATATGGGAGGGCCCTGGTTCCAGGCAGAGCACCAGTTTCTGTTTGCAGTTTCCTGCAGCCAGCCTGCCTGAAGCGTCTTTGTTAATGGAAGTGGTGGATACCTCTGGTCCCAGACCAGCCCATGCCACAGAGCCTCGTGCTGTGGCCTCTTAAAAATCAGAGATTTACAGATGGCAGCTCTTTCCTCCAGTCTGGTATCTCATTAGGGGTGTAGCCCGGAGCTGGAAGGCCACCCAGCTCCGCTGCTCTTGCAGGGACGCTGGAGCAAGTGCCTGCACTGCCCTTGGCCCTGTGGGGAGCCCGGTTCTTTGCCGATGGGACTTGGAAAACCCTGCTGCTGCTCTCCAGCTGGAGCGAGGTTTGGTGGGTCTGCAGCGAGTTTGCCATCAGCCTCGAGCCCTCCCTGCTGCCGAGGGTCTTGGTGCTGGCTGTCCGGTGACAGGCTGTGTGTGGCACAGCTGTAACCTGAAACAGGCTGTAGGAATGGCTGCGGTTCATGCATCTTTTTGACCTCTGTCCCCAAAGGGTCATTATTTCCATAGGAAATAACTATTTCTGCTCAAGATCAATAAGATTTTGTGAAGAAAAAGGAAGAATTTTAAAGGCTTGGTTTAATTTAGTCTATTTCTTTGCAGGACGCTCCCTTTGGTAACAATAGGAATTCGATTCCTGCCAGAGCAGACTCCTTAATTAGACCCCACAAAATGAACAGTAACGTGTCTCTGGGCTGAAATTCTCCCTTTCTGGAGCTTGCAGAAAGGAGGGAGTTTCTAACTCATAATTGCATCTGAATGCAAATGGCTGTGCCAATGTGAATATATTAAAAGCAGCAGCGTCAGCAATCACTGTGAAAAAAAAATACATACAAATGAGGCCCTCGCTTATTGCTCCATTTGGATGCTGTGAAATGGCACCTTATTGTGTTATTATAAGATTTCTTGCTTAGTTAACAGAAAATGCTTACAATTAAGTCTGAACTCATTTAGTGCTCAGACTAATTCACATTAGAAAAAGGATGTGACCTCGGCTCCAGATCCCTTTTCTACGGCTCTTGCTCTCCTTGGAGGTGGTGGGGCTCGGAGGCAGCCATGCTGCGTGCCCTGTCCTGGCATCAGGCAGTGCGGGGAAAGGCAGCACACGGTGCCAGGGACAAGTCTCGCACGGGGCCTTTGCACGCAGTGCCAGCGGTCCCCTGTGCTGTGCGAGGTTCTCATTCACCCTGGGCTGCCTGCGCCAGCCGAGCAGGGCGAGGGGGTGTCTGGAAAAAGCAGAAGGTTAGGGCAGGAGAGTGTTGCCTTTCCCAGTCTGGGGCTGGGAGGTGCCCAGCAAACTGACTCCTGTCCCTTTGGCTGCCCCCAGGTATCCGGAGAGCTTCTGAGGAGAGTCCTGCCCCTTTCTGCTGCCAGCTCCACCAGTCACACCAGCACCAGCCGCCTGGGCAATGGCTGCACGCGGGATGGGCATTGGGGTAATCCCTGTTCTGCTGATCAACGGGGCCGGGGGGGAGGATGATGCCACATGATGGGCTTGCTGTTTTTTCCACTTCTCTTAATTGCCTTAATTAGTGGAAACCACTGATTTTAATCTTCTTGCATCTCTGCCCTTTTTTATGACGTTGTGAAGGATCATTCCTGGCACCTTCTAAGAAGGCTGTGAGGTAAATGAAGAGCTGTTTGTGTGTCTACCAAGCACTGAGCTGATGTGCCTGGCAGAAAACCCTCCCTGGCACATCATATAAACACTCTGTCTTCCAAGCACAGTCTCAAACGTGGTAACTCTGGCAGGGCCATGCACTGAGGAATGACCATGAGATAAATACTGACCAAGAGCAGCGCTGTAGGAAGCTCAGTGCTCAGCACATGGTTTGGAGCTCTGCCCCAGTCCATCTGAGCAAAACAATCGCAGTGAAGATTGCGATAGTGACCTGGATTTTAACATTTCCTAACTCAGAGTGCTTCGTTTTGAAACAATAACATTATTTAATGCTACAACTTTTGTGTGGTTTTAATGGTGCCACATTTTGTGTGTTTCAGAGGGACAGCTTCTTCCCAGGGGCTGTGTTCCCAGGCCCAGGTGGGCCACTGAAGGATAAGCACAGAGCGATCGTCACCATGGTGCTTCTCACTCCAGGACGCTGACCACAGGGCTTTTGGAAAGGAGGTGTTGGAAAGGAGCCTGGTGCCAGCCTGTGTGAAGAGGGTGTTGACAGCAGGCAAACACCTGCTCAATACACCTCTGTCCTGCCATCAAAACTGGCTCCCTGCCCTCTGCCCAAGGGCTTTGATTGATCCCTACACTTTGTCACCAGGGAGACAAGAATCAACCCCCAGGCTGGGTGGTGGACTCTGCTCCAGACAGGACAGGTATCTTACTTGGCACGGAGAGGGACTGCCACGTCTGCCTCTGGCAGTGGCCGTTCCCACGAAGGAATACAAGTGTATACAATTCACCCATGCCTGTAAACGTGGGCACACTCCCACAGCCTGCGAAACACCCTGAGATCTGGACCCCTCGCTGCTGAGCAGCCTGGCTCGGCAAACCCTGGCACTCGCTTCTGCGCTGAGGGTGGGAGGGGGGTTTGGGGGCACAGAGGAATGCTGGGCCTCCAGCCAAGCACGGCTTGAACCACAGAGCCCAGGGTGCTCAGAAGGAAGTTGCCCCCGGGTGCGGGCAGCTTTCAGTGGTCATCCATTGGCTGTGGCTGCTGGTGGCTCTCGGGAGCTGAGCTGGGGGTGCCTGGGCTGGCACACTGGCAGCACGCTGATGTCTGTGCAACTCGGGGAGCCATGGGCCCCGAAGGGGGTGGGGGGAGGTGGGTTTGGGACCCTCTGCGTAGCCTTGGTAAGCTGTACTGGTGACATAGGATGAGCTGTGCTGATTTAAGGGGCTGGATAGCGTGTGGGTGTGGGTGTGGGTGTGTGTTCATGTTACAGGGAGGTGAGTTCCCAGTCCATGTCTCCGTTCAGCTTAACCCTCCCTGGGGCATCATCTCCCATCCAGTCTCCAACTGACTGTGACATCTCACTGTGGCACCAGGGAACACAAGATACCCACTTGTGCCAGGGATTAAGTCATTAATTGTAAAGGGATGTCAGACGGACTCCTAGAGACAGACAAACATAGTGTGCTGCAGGTCAGGAACCGGCTCTGCGTGCACCAGTCTGTGCCAAAGTGAGGGGATGGGCACCTCGCCAAGCCTCGACACGCAGAACTGTCCGCCCACATGCCTGTGGTCTGCAGACCCTGCCCGTGGGCTCCTCTGCAGCACTGCCTCTGCCTGGCAGCTCTGCCAAAGCCAGAGACCCGGTGGCGGGGCCCCATCCACGGCAAACAGGGTAGGTACCTGGGGGAGTCCTGTGGATTGCAGCGCTCCTGCCCATGGCATCGCACGGCGAGGTTAGTCCAGGGAAATAAACCCGTCCAGGTGCCGGCGTGTCTGTGCTCCTTCCTCGGCCACCTGACACTGCTGTGGGGGTCCTCTCCCAGCCATCCAAGTATCGACACTCCTCTTGTACAAATAGTAATTGTAGAAAGAGGCCTGTGGATAAATTATTATTGTGACCCTCATTCCGGTGTGATAAACTTTCTCGAGCTGTTGAGTGAAAAGTCAAAATTTGCATTTAAATAGAAAACGTTGGGCAGGGTGTAGCACACCAGGACCTGTTCATGCCCGGGGTGCCCGGGCTGTGGTGAAAACACCAGCGGCAGCAGTTCCAGAGTCCCGGGAAGTGGATCTCCAAGACAGGCTGGACCAGAGCCTCTCCCGCACCCACCACCCCTCTGCTCGCTGCGGGCTGTGTGCCCAGCACGGGGCTCCCGGCCGCGCTCTGCGGGTTGGTATTGTGGGCCTGTGACACACGGACCGTTCTAACCGTCTGTCCCCATAAACGTGCCCAGGGAGCCCCAGATCCCTCCCCTGGGCTCGTAAGTCGCTCGCAGTGGTGCCCCTGCCCCAGGTGGTGCTGGCCAGGCTTTGCTGGCCCCCTTCACTGCTGCCTTTTGTTTCGTCCCCTGTCCTGAGAGCTGGGGCTGTGCGGGACACCGGCCAAGGCAGCAAGGGCGGTGTGCCACAAGGAGAAGTGTAAAGCTTTTTAGGACATATATAAATTAATTAAAATCCTTTGAAAGGTTAACAAGGTCCACTCTGTCTGTCATTAAAGTAACTTCATGCATTTAAATTTTAACAGTCAAACCAATTAGCAATGAAAATGTTGTATGAACTGCTTTTTATTGGATTCTGGTCAAGTCAGAATTGGTTAAATGTATGATGTCTAACAGATTTATTTTTTTCCCCTTCTTCTCTCTTTATTTTAAACACAACCTGTGTTTCCCAGTCCAGGGGAAGACAGTGATGCCTGCGTAGGGAATGGAGCACAGGGCATGTTGCCCGTCACCCTGAACTGTGTGGGCAGGGGCACCTGAAAGCTCTTCCCTGGGAGAGCAGCAGGCAGCAGAGAGCATCCTCTGGTTGGCAAGAGAAATTAACGTGCAGTGAAATGACAACCCTGCGGCTGGGTCAGGGCTGCCGAGAGGTGCAGCACCTGCTTTCTTTACCAAACTTGTAGTGATCTGGCTATTTTTGCTGTGCTGAGGTGGCTCCTGGGCCACCGTGGGGTCACTGCCCCAGCTGTTGGCACACAGGGAAACACGAGCCTGGGCAGCACACCCAGCACGTCCCTCAGCCCAGCTGCAGCATCCTGCTGCTGGTGGCAAGTCACAGCTGGACCAGTGGGTCACAGGAGCACCACAGGTCAGAAAGTGGGATGGCAGCAGTGGCAGCCAGGGCCACACTGACCCCACACTGCAGGCACCTGGCACCCTCACCCCATGCTGAGCATCATCAGGACAACGCTTGTGACTCTCGGTGATACCTTTCAGAACCTGCTGCCACAGGGATCCCTCAGACCCCCTTCCCCCTCTAAAAGGGCAGTAGAGAAAAATCATCTGCACAAGGGGCCCCAAAAGCTGATGCAGCAAGTTCCAGGCCTCAGCAAAAATTACAGGATTACAGCACATCTTCTGCCCCTAATAAGGACCACGTGAATCAGGATGTTTGCATAATTGCAGGCGGTCGGACGGCCAGGCAGCTATCAGAGCATGTGGCAAAGGGATCAGCCCAGAGGAGACATAGATGGTACCTGATTAGTTCAATTGTCAGCACGTGTTCTGCTTCTCTTGCAAACACAAATAGTTTCAAGTAGCATTCAGGGCATCCAGCATCTTCCAGTCTAGGGTTGATAACTGCCAGTGGTGGGAGACAGTTGCCCAGGGCAGAGTGGAACCAACCTTGGCACCACTTATCTCACTCCTAGAGAAACTCAAGAAGAGTTATTGTGCCCAACTGTGTGGATACTTCAGGGCACTTTCTTCAGAGGAAGCTGGAAGCAACAAGTGGCCCTGGGAGTGAACAAGATGTTCTGATCAGAAACCTATTTCAGTGTGGAAGCAGGTCCATCCAAACAGAAATACTCAGTGTCAGGACAGGGGATAACGCTTCTGCAGATGGCCATGGCAGTATTTATTCCCCCCTCCCTGAGCCCGGACCTGAAATGGCAAAATGTCACAGGACAGAGCCAGGACACAGGGGGTTTGATGCAGGATTTTGTCCCTCTGAATGGCCAGGGCTCTATCTGTGCTGCCAGGATCCCCAGGATGAGCCTGTCAGAAATGGTGGGCCAGGGAATTAAAACTGCTCAGTGCTGATCACTGATCAAAATGAAAAATTATGGGGGAGGGATGGAAGGGGGAGTGGAGGTTAATTCTCAGCAGAGCTGCTCCTGGGGTCTGTGCACCAAAGCTGCAGCTCCAAGCACCCCTGAGAGCAGTTGTGGAAACCAGATGTTGAGGAGCAGTTGTGAGGGGGAGGGAGAGCGAGGGGCTGGTATCTGTTCATAATTACTCTTGATTTTGTGCGATGACATTGAGATTGTAGGCAAACATGAAAGAACACTTGTGGGGACAGCACCGTTCATGCCGGCCGATGGATTAATAAAGCATGACTGACATGCAGGGAGCAGGAAGGCGCACATGGAAGTGTTTTGTGGGGGTTTGATGTTCCACAGGCCCAAGGAGACCCTCACCCATGCTGCTGATTGCCCCCCCCCCCTCCTCCCCCCAGCACAGCAATCAGAGCACCACACTTGGAAAGCTCCCAACCCTTCCTGTGCAACGCTCCAACACCTACATTTGACCAGTAAATACTCATGTTGCTGTGCCAGGGGGGTCCTCAGGCCACGCAAGGAGCCTGGCTCGGGAACACACACTTCAGTGCAGGACATAGGCCCACTTGCCTCTGGCAGATGCACAGCAGCCCCCCAGCAGGACAGCCCCTGGGGTGCTCCCAGCAGGACTGGCAGGGTGCAGACATGGGGCTAGCACCCACCAAGGCCAGGCATCACCTCAGGAAGGCAATGGCATTATCAGGAACCCCAGCATCTGCTGGAGGCTCATGAAGGATGAGGGGGATGCAGAGCATGAGCTGGGATCAGCACCCAGACACTCCCCGGTCAGTTGGGCAGTGGCTTCCAGTGGCACAGGGCCAAACCCATCAGAGCTGGTGCTGGCCAGCTCAGCAGCTGGAGGCCCCTGCCACACAGAGCACTGAGTGAGTTCCACCGTCATGGAAGCCTGGTCTTGAATCCCTTCTCCCCTTGGGTATGAGGGAAACTGCAGCTCATTGCAGCGAGCAATTCGCCAGGTCTGTCAGGAGTGGGGAAGACTCCCACAGACACCAGTGGCAACATTAAAAATGAGTTTAATCGATTTCCTTCACTCTTTGAGGAAGCAATAAAGATAAAGGGCGATCAAACAAGCACTATGCTTTCCAGTGGCAGTGAAGTGTCATGTGTCAGCAGCTGGAATGCATTCTTCATAGAAACTTACCCTTTTCAAAACGTGGCTGGTGCAAACAGCCCGCCATAGGGTGCCCCGAGGTCTGTGTCCCCAGCATCAGTCCACAGGTAACGTGGTAGGTGCTCATTCAGAGCCTGAGCTTGAAGACTCAATTCCACCAGCCCTGGCACCCAGGGCTGCTGCAGGAGAAGACTCTTTCCTCTGGCAAAGCATTCAGGGGTGCAGAGATGGAGCAGTGTCCCAGAAAGCTGAGTGAACCTCTTAGGAAAGCAAGTCACTGACTCAATAACAGCATATTAATAGTTAAATTTTAAAGCTTACCCACTTTTAGTTAAATTGGAGCAATTAACAAGTAATCAGATTAACAAAGTGCTGTATTCTGGATAAAGGGATTTTTTCTTTAATAATTGCCCTGTGGCACAGCACAGACCCTGCAATTTAGGCAGGGGAGACAGAGCTCACCCGGCCAGGCCACCTGCAGGGCAGGGTGCAGGTAATGCCCATCATTGGCGCTGTCACACACGGCTCCACAGCCTCTAGAGTCTAAAGCAACTGAACCTTCCTTTCCCTGGAGGGGTACCTGGCTGCTGTCAGGTCCCAAGTGGATCCTGGGGTCCAGATATGACCCATTCTTTAGGAGGAGGACCTGGACCAGCTTTGAATCCTATGCTTGGCAAGGTTTCACCCAGCAGGTAGGCTCATTCATGCTTCTGGAGAAAGGCAACCTTCCAAGGCAGCTGGGTGGATGAGAGACCCAGGAAGCACAAACCAGGCTCTGCTCAGAGCAAAGGGGAGTCACTTCAGTCGCCAGGCACCTCCACACACATGCTTCAAACCTGGAGAGAGGCTGTTGCAATGCTTAATTGGTAAAATAATGAGAAAAGGAGCCTGTGAATGGGGAGACCAGAAGAGCAGATGGGCAACAGGGGCTGCCCAGCTTCACAAGCAAATTCCAGACGCTTCTGGGATTCCTCGCACCAGCAGGGTTTGTTTTGTTAGCGGTTTGGCATCCTTCCTTTCCTACCCTTCGTGTTTTGTAGGAGCAGCCTCACTGGGTGCAGGGCTGGGAAAGCGCAGAGCAGCACTTTGTGTCTCACTGGCAAGTGCCAGCAGCTGCCAGGCTCTCCAGTGGGCTCACGGATTGTTTTGCTCCTTCCTCGGCGTTCAAGCCACTATCACCAGCCCTGTTCTTAATCATCACAGGTCAAACCAGGCTGAAGCCTGCGGTTGGCTGCTGTTTAACTTTGTGGCTGGGAAGGGGTCATGTCTCCTCACAGGCTGGGGCAGAGCTGCAGGACCTGGTTTGGCAGCCAGCCAGTTCAGGGTGCTCCCTGCCCCATTCTCTGCTTCCAGAAAACATCCAGGCATTGCCTCACCACCCACTGAGGCAGAGTCTCCAGGGCAGTTCTGGTAGCTCTGTGCTCATTCCTGCACACCCAGCTCAGCACCTTTCCCACCAGGCAGAGTGGCTGGTGTTGGTGTAGAAGTGTCACAGGTGCACATGAGACTGGCCATGTCAAAGATGGACTTGATGATCTTAAAGGTCTCTTCCAACCAAAACGATTCTATGATTTTCAGGGAAAATCCAGTATAAGCCATTAGCAAATCCAGGATCTACTCACACTTCTGGAGGAAAACTACTGCCAGCCCAGCAGGTGGATGTCTGTGATACCTCCTGCCCACAGCACAGACAGAAGCACCAGTATTTCTCTCCCACTAGCTTTATCACTGCAGCTGAGGGTTCCCCCATCAGGAGCACTTCAGTTCCTGGTCAAACCAGACAAGAACAGCTCCAAGCACACAGAACAGAGGTGTCTGACTCACATCACTTTCCAGACCCCTCTGCAGTGAGTTCTCTTGCCTTGCTGGCCACCAGCCACACTGCACAGGATAGGGAGCAACACCAGAGGCCAAGCTGCAAGATCAGTTTTCTCTGTGTCAGCATCCTGGCCTCTCCTTAGGAGCCTGGACTGGCTACTCCACCTATGGGGGCAGGAAAACCTCCCAAGAGATTGAGGACTGCCTCGTGGATCCCATCACTGCTTGTCCTGAGCCACAGGAACGGGTAGCTTCCAGGAGGAATAAACAAAATCCTCAACGGTTTGCTTTACATCCCCATCTCTGCTCCTAAGAGCACTGCCTTTGAGCAGCAGCCCTGAAGAAGGCAGTTTGCACATGAACGGTCCTGTCTCCCGCAGCCAAGATCTCAGCTCCTAGGGACACATCTACAGACCGTGCTCAGTGCTCCACTCACCTCTGCTGTAACCGACAGTCCCAGTCTGGAGAGCCCTCAGAACTCCCAAGGTCCCTCATCAGCCCTCAAGCAGAAAAAGGAGAGCCTCTCAGCCCCACTGTTAAATACTCCTCCCCAAAGCAGAGGAATCACTGCTTCTATCACTTGCAGCTGGTTCCAGGTTCAGCTGGTCCCTGATTGCCACCCAGCTTAACTCCTTCCACACCACCCAGGACCATGCTCTGGGGGCTTGGTGCTATAGGGGTGCCCAGCACAGCCCCTGCCCTGGAGGTGCCCGGTGCCGTGCCAGTCCGCGTGCCCCCAGCAGCAGGAGGGTGGTTTGCTGTGTGCTGCCACCACGCAGCATCCCCGGCTAACAAGGAGCAATCAGGCAAAACCATGCCTTAGGTTTCCCAGGACTCATCGGGGGGGACCCCGGCCGCTGTT
>JAAGNO010008885.1:5211-18314 GCA_033439905.1 Ceryle rudis
AAGCCCCCCGTGGAGCTGTGGTGCTGAGGGCCAGGGGTCAGGGGTGCCCTGGCAGTGCTGGGGGAATGGTTGGACTCCATGAGCTGAAAGGTCTCTTCTGACCAAAACAATTCTGTGATGGCTGAGGTGGGGCGTGTGGATGTAGCTGCTTTCTACCACCCTCTGTGGGGAGAGCCTGGGGCAGTGGGGGCCTGTGGCTGCAGCAGGTCCAGGGCAGAGGGCTGTGTCATGGCCAGCAGGATAGGATGTTCTTGCAGGCAGAAAGGCAGCCTCTGGAAGTGTGCAGTGTCACCAAATTAAAGGCTTAATTAGCAGGCGTGTTTCCCTGAAGGAGCTGTTGCCTCATTATCATAGAGAATGGTGATTAAGCAGCGGGAAGGGGCAGGTGCTGCCAGCAGAGCCATGAGGCAGGCAGTGGGCGCTCACCCCCGTGGCAGGGCAGCCAGCCTGGCCGGCACCTCCAGCTCTGCACCATCCTCCTCTGCAGCCTGCTTGGCTCCCCACCCGACCCCGAGCCAGTCCTGCCCGCAACGCCTTGCTCTGCCCAGCTTGGCTGCCTCCTTTGGAGCTTCCTCTTCCAAGGGCAGAGGGTTTCCATTGGCCAGCCCAGCCCCAGGAGGATTTGCCGCCTGGGTGGCGTGGGGCTGCAGGTGGCCGTGGCATGGCAAGGGGCACAGGGGCTGTGATGGGTGGCTCACCCACCCACCACCCTGCAGTGCAGCTGAGGCGGCTGCTCTGAGAGGAGGCCACAGGATTCGTGGTTCTCAAATGGGGCCGAGTGTGAGCAAGGGCACCTTGGCCTGTGCCTGGGGCTGATGCTGGGCTCTGTGAGTCAGAAGGGTCTGTGCCAGGGCTCCCTGTGGGTTAATTCCCCGTGGAGGCCAGGCTGCAGCAGCGGTCAGGTGCTGTGAGGATCCCTCCCCTTTCCCAGGGCTGACGTAGGCCCTACTGGGGATCTGGGAGGACACAGTGCCCCACGGCCCAGTGCTGCCAGAGCCAGGACAGCCAGCCCCAGTGAGGCTCTGCCCAGGACCTGCCCGAGGACACAAGTGGGGATGTGCTCACAAGCTGAGAAGCTCCACATGAACTCTGGGCAGGAGTCAGCTGCACCTTGCTGTGCTCGGGGGCTTGCAGCGTTTCTGCACCTGAGATGAGGTGGTCTGCAGCTCTTGGGAGAAGCACAAAGGCTGTTCAGAGAAAGAGTCAATGTGTGAAGCAGAAAAGGCCAAGGAAGAGTTCAATATACCAACGTGTTTGTAGCACCAGAGCAAACGTCTCTACTGGAAAACAATAGCAAGGGTGGCAGTCTGGAGTAAGTACTGTGGCCAGAGGCGGTATCAAGGTGCTAACAAGTGTGATCTGCTTAGAGGGAGGGAGGTAATTCTGCCTTGCAGCACAGGGAGCTGCAAGTAAAGCTTTTTATGTTGCCCACCTGCATGATCCTAGTCACGGTGTTGATGGTTGCATCCTAGTAAACACATTCTCGACTCTTGCAATAATGCTTGTCTTGTGTTGAGGGTCGTCTGAGGCACGTTCTGGGACTTCCCATTCATCAGGTGAGTGCTGAGAGCAGCCTACTGCAACACAGTCAGATGCCCACGAGAGGAGGTGTTGCTGTGTGGCAGGATGGGCTGGAGAAGGAGCTGGTAACATGGGACGTAGGTTCAGAAGAGGCACTTTCACCAACAAGTGCTGGCCAGAGACTCTTAGCAGCAGCACCGCAGGGATCGTGTCCACACCTCAGCATGGTAGGTTTCCAGAGCAGGACGATGTTGCTGAGAGCTGTGCGTAGGCTGGAGGTGGTGATGTTCTGGATCCCACCCAGCACAGCACAAGAGGCGAGGGCAGAAAATGTGGTAAGATACAAGATGCGTTCTAGGTGACGGTGGAGCAGCGGAGCCACATGACGCAGTTTCTGAGAACCTACGGGCCGCAGCCGGCGGCCTGGGGCTGCCACCTCACTCCCCTCACCCTGCGCCTGTGCTCTCTGCACAGGTCGATTAGTGCCCAAATCAGGCAGATGCCTGGTGGGATACGTGTGCTCATCAAAGCTGGTGGTGCGGGAAGTGGAGGGCTGAGCATGGGGTGTCCTTAGCGGCATGCTCAGAGGCTGCTGATGGCAGAGCCCAAGGCTTATCTGTGTCGGCGAGGAAGATCTGACATTTCAGAGTCCCACAGCAGCTGCTTCTACACCGTGAGCTCAGGGACAAGACAGCTGCACCTTCTGCTGTCATCAAGAGTTGGAAAACACAGGACCTCCGCCTGCATTTGTCCACCTTTTCGAGCTGTTGTACTGCTGTACCAGCAGTTGTACTGTTGTACCAGCTTTGTACTGAACATCTGGGAATGGCTGTGAAGGGGACAGCACAGAATATAGCACGTGGGACATGGCACAGAGGAGGAGTCCTGGAAAATACGCGGTTTATGAGCAGCCAGGTAGGTGTTGGTGCAGAGGCAGAATGCAGCTCAGAGGTGCTGGGGTTGAGCAGAACCCAGGTGCAGCTGTTGCATTAGTACCAGCACATGGTGGGCTCATGAAGCTGCTGGGCACTCTTCTTGGGAAGGGCAACATGGGGGATAAAGGCTGTGGAGTCCAGGCTGCTCTGCCCGTGGCCACAGAGGCGGCCCATGGAGGAGTGGTGGTGCTTGGAGCAGGAGGCAGTGGGGCTGGGAGGGGTCCTGGTGAGCTCTCGGCAAGCTGGCCCTGAACTGCTGTGTCTCTTCCTGGCTGGGGACAGTGTTGCTGTGCCTGAAGTGCAAGGTCAGTCACGGCCCTAGATCAGAGCTTTAGGCTCCTTGGGCTGGATGGGGCTGTGCTGAGCCCTGAAGATCTTGACCTTGGCTTGCCAGCCTGTGGGGCTCAGAGCACAGCAGAGATGTGACCCAGTTAGTGATGGGAAGAGCAAGGGTGGAGTAGGGAGGCTCAGAGGAGGAGGGGAAGCTGAGCTGTTGTTCTGGTGCCCCACGACCTGCCTGTCAGGATGTGCAGAATCTCAGCAAAGCACAGTGAGAGAAGCCTGGCCATGGGGAAGGCAGTTCCCTGCTCCAGATGCAGCCACGGCTCATGTACCGTGTGAGATTTGGAAGTACCACCTGCCTCTGCTTCCCCACAGTGAGACCCGTACCGTGGGCGCTGTGCAGCATCCACACATGAAGCCATGGCAGCCGTGTCTGCTGGATGATGGGCAGGAGGCTGAGCCACAGGGGTCCCTGCCGCAGCCCCCGAGGTCCACCTGGCTTCCTTGTGCTTTGGGTTTTTTTTCATGATCATCATCTGAGCTCCTTCCTTGTGGAGTGTATGTCACACCCAGAGGACTGGTGCCTGTGGAGGCTCCTCGGCTCACTGTGGGGTGCCCTGGCATGGCTGGGGGCAAACTCTGACAGAACTGGGCAGCTCTGGCTGCCCTCTGCATCTGCCCCCTTCCCCTGCCTCCCCTGGGTCCCCTGCATGGTGTCTGCTGTCCTCTGGATGCCAGACTGGAGGGACCAGATGGGGCCTGCCTCCGCCTGGCTCCGCACTCCTGCCTGGGAGACACGGCTTCCTGCTGCTTCCCACTCGCCGGCATTTGCATCGCACTTGTTCTCTGACCTTTGGAGAAAGCAACACAGGCGGTGAGCGCCATTCTGTGCACTGGGGCCCTGCAGTCCTTGCCTTGCGCCAGCCCCAGGCCCCCCCACCCGGCTGAGCCCAAGGCTGGTGTGCCCATATCCCCCAGGAGTGTGCGTGCACCAACATCGACCTGCCCCATGGCAGAGCCCCCACCCCTCCGCTCCCGTTCGCGGGGTCCCGGCTCCCGCCCTGACAAGCCACGAGCTCACAGCCCCTGTGCCTGCCCAGCACGGGGGCAGGACCCGAGCAGCACCTGGGCAGCACATCCTCCTGCGAGTGTCCCTTTGGCTCCCTGGCTGTCACCCCACCCCAAGAGGCAGCACAGACAGCCCCTGGTAGTGGCAGAGAACTGGAAAGCAGCGTTAAAGTGATGCACAAGTTTTCTTTTTATATTTAAAAACAACCCCCCAAATAAAATAAAAGGAAAAATACCCCTCCCCCCTCCCCCAAATAATAATCAGATTAAATAAAATGTGCAGTGAACATACCAATCAACACCTGTATGTGCAGTTCAACACAGTGCTTAACAAAACAATATACACAGGGTAAGGTGGGCGGGCACTGGCATCACTCCAAAAAAAATAATTAATAATAATAATTAAAAAAAAAAAAAAAAAAAATCAATTTCTTGTCTCTTAATTATGTCCATATAAATATATCCAGGAAGGAGGGTGAGAGGAAGGGAGGGCAGAAAGGAAAAGAGAAGGCAGAGGGAAGTGCCCGCAGTCCAGTGTGCTCTGTGCCAATGCTCGAGCCCTACTGTGAGCTGGCCCGTTCCAGCACCCGCAGGTCGTAGTTCTTTTTGGCCACACGCAGCTTGAAGCGGCTGAGGGAGTTGTTGAGGCGGAGGGAGGCATTTTGGGCAGCCAGCGGGCTGGGGAACACGGCCACGATGGTGTATAAGGCAGCGAGGTCACTGTGCCTGCCGTTCTCCGGAGTCCCGTTGCTGTCCCCGCCGCCTCCATCTCCGCGGCGCCCCTGAGTCTCTTTGAGCCACTGGATTTTGGCACCGGCCATGGCGAGCTGGGTGAAGAGCTTGTCAGCCTCTGTCCGTGTGATGCCCTCAGGCAGGTCTGTCACCTCCAGCACCCGGCCCACCACTGTGGTGGAAACAGCAGGAGTCAGCGGCAGCGGATTCCTGGGTGGCAACAGCAGAGCGAGAGCCGCAGCCGCCGCCTGGGCTCCTCGGCAGCCCTGGGGCTGGAGCAGCCACCTTGACTTCGCCCACGAAAGCAGCTCTTCCCCAAGCTGCCCTTGCATTAGGAATGGATTTTTGAAAGCCAGTCGCTTCCTCCCCCTCAAACTGCCCCTGCTGTTCTGCTCCCTGCAGCGCCCTGTCGCCATCCCTTCCGATGCCCGTATCCCGGCCCCACGCGGCTGCTTTCGGAGCAGCTCTTCCCCATTTGCCCAGGGCTTCAGCAGCACCGAGGCCTCCTCACGCCCTTTGGCTGGGCCTGGCTGCTCAGTCAGGGCCTTCCCAGGTGCTCTGCCCCATCTTCCTACCCTGATCCTTGGGTACCAGGTCTGGGAGCTCACCTCTGCCCCCTGCCCTCGCTCCCCCAAAAGGAAGAAGGGCTGCACCCTCGGAGGACCCTCAGCGTGACACTGCTCCGGGTGCTTCGCCCACGGGGGAGGACCCCCTTGTGTGCTCGGGCCAGTGTCACGCCAACCTCTCTGCCTCTGCTCTGGGGTACTTCTGCTGCCTCCTGGCTCCGGCCCTGGCTCCCGGGCTTAGTGGAGGTCTGGCTGAATGGATTCTTTGCTAATATTAACGCGGCACGTCAGGAACACACCAGGGGCAGGGAGGGGGCAGCTCTCCGCAAACAGCTCTTAAAGGGCCCCCTGCAACCAGCTGCTGGTGGTGGTGGCGACATGGGGGACAAGCCTGGAGACTCCAGAAAGCCCCTCTTCCAGGCTCAGGCCCCACTAGCAGGTCTTGCCTTGCTGTGGGGAGAAGACATACACGTCCTCTCCTTCCCTCCCTGGCGTCCCCTCAGTCCCTTTCCCTTTGGAGAGAAATGGTCCACTGGGCATTTCAGCCCTCGCGGCCACCCCTGGAGGATCCCAAAGGCCTTTACAGAGGTGAGGGCTCTGCAGCTCCTGGCCCCAGGGGGAAATGAAAGCGTGAGAGGAGTCGCTTGGGAAGGCAGTGGTGGGAACAAGATCTCAGGGGCCTGGGCACTCACTTTCTGCTGACAAAGAGGAATAAAACCCCAGGGGTTCTGCCAGCTCCACCCGCTCCATCATTTGAACCCTCACAAAGGCAGGAATAGGGCCCAGATGTCCTGCTGCTCACCACAGACCCTCCAGCAATTCCTCCCCGCTCTTGCTCAAAAGCTTTGCTCAGTGCAGGCAGCGCTGACTGGGCTCCTGAGCAAGCCCTGTCCCCCCAGCTCCGGGTGGGTGCACCTGACTGGGACTGGCTCTGCTGCAGCCTCGAGCCAGGGGAGGAGGCGGTGGCAGGCGGGGACCGCTCCACAACCACCCTCAGCAAGGGGTTCTGGGGGATGCTGGTGTGGGTGGAGATGGCACCCGGAGTCTCCACCAGTGCCGACCATGCCCAGGCAGCAGGGATTAGTCAGAGGACAAACGGGGAACTGCTTGAGGAGGGTCACTTGCCTACATCACTTGTCCCAAGGTCAGTGGACGCCGACTTGAGGGCCTGTCTCTTGCTCCGGTTTCCATGTTTCATTCCAGTCTGCCCCTTAAAGAAGAAAAATGGTGGCGTGTCACCGGAGGAGACACTGTGGCCTCATGGTGCCCGCCAAGCACCCTGGGAGTTGGGGGGAGACCACACTTGGCTTAGCCGTGGCTGTGAAGGGGGATGAAGACACCCGGAGGAACCCTGCACACCCGGCACCTTTGAGGTGACACCACGCTTGGGTACGACAGAGGAGATCGAGGTAGCCAAGGGACCCGGGGCTGACACTGCTGCTGGGCCGAGCTGGGAGCAGGAGATTTTACCCCAGTACCAGGCTCTAGGGAATCCCATTTTCAAGGGCAGCTCTGCGGACAGAGAGCAGGAGCGTGGGGTGGGGGCAGCCTGGGACCTCATCAAGGGGTGGCCAGACACAGGCCAAGGCCTGACCCTCACTTCTGAACTGCTGCTGGGTCCTGCCCAGAGAGGGGCTGTCTGGGGGGAGGAGGGGTCTTGCTCTGCTCCCAGGACAGTGGAAGGGTGAAAGGGTGGGGGTTTGGCCCGGTTGTACCTGGTGTGCATTGTAGTTGGGCTGGTTGTGGAGCAGCGGCGGGGGACAGATGGACAAGTTGTACTGCAGCGGCTGGCCCAGCAAAGAGTAGCGCCCATCGCCTGCAGGAGGGGAGCAGACGTTGGCAGGGGGCTGAAGAAATCCCGGGGAAGACCCAGCTTTGTGCTGTCCCCTTACCTTGCGCTGGGCCCATGGGCCGGGGAAACTGTGGGAGGACGGGGAGGGGGCTCAGCCCTGTGCAGACGCTGTTGAGGTTGGTGACAGGAGACGGCGTCGGGGATTGGGTGGGGGACGTGATGGGGCTGCTCAGCTGGGTGCTGGCCTGGGGAGGGAGAGCGTTAGCCAGCCCCAGTGCCTGTGACTGGTCCCATGCCCGCGTCACCACCTCAGGGTGACCTCCTCCCCATCTCCCAGCCTGCCCAGCACGGATGCTGGGGTCCTCCCTCTCCCGCCAGCCTGCTCCCGAGCGGTGAGCTGCCTTCTTCCCCCCGGTCCTCTCAGTACCTGAGCAGTGGTGTCAGGGTTGTACAGGTCTCCTGGCTTCTGCCCCCGCTGCTCCAGGCTGTAGTACTTACAGTGGCTCCACTGTACCACGGGGGGGTTCTGGGGGGCCTGGGGGCCATTGGGTACGTTCAGCTGCATCACAACCACGCCGGGGCCTGACGGAGACACGCCTGGGGAGAGACGACAGCAGCACATGGCCCAGGCTCCGTGCGCTGCTGCGTGCAGCCCGCCGGGCTGGGCAGCTCCCCGCTCTGCTCCACAGCCCCCCTGTGCCCTCTCCTCTGCCCCTCCTGCCTGCCCAGGTGGGCTGCAAACAGGCCCCACCAAGACAGGGTCGGGATCCCTCTCCGCCATCACGGCGTCTACCAGAGAGTGATGACTTAATGCAGGAGAAATGTGAGCAGAGAGGACAAGTTGAAGGCAACTTGGGTGACCTCTGAGCATCACAGCAAAACTTCAGGCAAAGGATCTAACCTCAGAGCTGGGCACAGACCTTGAGTATCCTGGTTCCAGCTCTGGCACCAGTTCGCCAGGCCCCAGCTCAAGTCCCTGCAGCTGGACCGGGATGCAGGAATCCCAGTTGTCCTCCTGCCCAGTGCTCCCCATCCCAGTTGCTGCCCTGGTGACGCTGAGTAGCGGTGCCAGCAGAGGGAGTCCGCAGCCCACAGAAGCTCCCTCCCCCTGCCCTGTGTGGCAAGGAGATGCCAGGCACAGGCCAGCACCTGGCTGCAGCAAAGTCCCTGTGCCACGTCCCAGTAACCCCCAGTGGGCCGTGGGATGGGCGAGACTAAGGAAACCCACTGCACAGAACCTGCCGGACTTGGCAGCGCTGCTCCCTACGGTCCCTACAAACTGTGACCTAACGTGCGCAGGAGCAGCACCAACCCTGCCCGGCCGCCCCTCTCACCTGAATACTGCTGCTGCATCTGCGGCGGGCTGCAGGGTGATGGGGACTGTGGCATCTGGTACTGCTCAGAGCCAGGTGGCTGAAGGAACCCCACCGAAGGGCTGTGAAGCAGAGAAGAGCACCGGTGAGGTGCTGGGGATGGGACCTGCCCATCTGCGCAGGCAGCCACCAGCTCCCTCGCTGCTGAGGTGGCCGGAAAGAGCTGCCTGAGCAGCACGGGGACTTGCGCCCCGCGGGACAACCGCGTCCAGAAGCGCTGGCTATGGGAGCCAGGACCGGGCAAGCCCGAGGGACGATCAGCGTCTCTGGTGCCCAGCCACCTCCTCTGGCCGCGGGAGGAGGACGCAGCAGGAGCCTTTCCTCCCCAGGGCGGGCCAGAGCTACAGAAGCTTTACCTGGTGCCGTTCTGCTGGGCAGGTGGGATGACGCTGTAGTAGATGGGCACACCTCCAGCCTGAAGGCCCCCCTGAACAGACTGGCTGGCTGGTACGAGCACTGGCTGCTGGAAGGACTGCTGGACCACACTCTGGGACTCATTGGCCACGGGAACCTGTGCAGGGAGGAGAGAAGCAGATCTGTGGAATGACAGGTAACACAGAGCAGGAGCAGGGAGAGTTGGCCCCAAAGAGACGCCAGCGAGGTCCACGCGAGGCAGGAGAGATGCTGGATGGTTGTCTACTGCAGCCCAGAGCAATCTTGCCCGGGCAAGGGCAGCCCCTCCCATCTCTTCTGTGAACATAAAGGCGAAGGAACCAGCCACACTCACTCCTCCTCTTCCTCGAGACGTGTGCCACACAGATCCCGGTGTTGGATGTGCCCTCCCCAAGCTGACAAGTGTGCATGATCCCCTCAAGGTGTCTACGTCTCCATCTTTGGCTCCATCACTTGGGACAGGGCACGTCCTGCAAGGGCCCCTCCCCAGCAGCCCCTCCCTGGAAAGCAACTGGTGTCTACCTGGTACGAAGGCAGTGGCGTGTACTGGACCATCAGGCCTTGCATCTGGCTCCCCATCCCGCTCCTCTGGCTGCTGAGAAGCCCCGGGGGCTGCGCCTGCTGCACTCCCATCACGCTCTGCATTTGGCCCCCCAGGCTGTTCCTCTGGCTGTTGAGGAGGCCGGGGGGCTGTGCCTGCTGCACCCCCATTACACCTTGGTATGTCTGCTGCTGGTTGGACATCATTGGCTGTAAACCTGTCGGAACAGAGTTTAAATGCAGCAGCTTCCCATCTGGCCACAGGAGACAGCCTGAGACTCGTCGTGTGAGGGTTCGGATCCTGCTCTGCACCCCATCTCTTGCTCAGGAGTGGGGAAAGGGCTGCCCTCGTGGGAGATGTGAAAAGACCCAAAGGAAGCTCCTGGCTGGAAATCCACCTTGCAGCACCTCAGGGCTCGGTACCCACTGAGAGGGAAAAGGCTACAGCAGCTTTTGCAGCCGGGCCACGGTTCGACTCTCCTGTGCAGAGTCGAGAGGGACTGTACAGTCAGCAAGTCCAGCAGAGCACGGGAGACAGGGAAGAGCTGCCTGGCCCCAGAGAATGCTCGGGAGATGCTTAACAAGCCAACAAGAGTGGCAGGAAAGGGAAACATGCCCCCTCCCCACTTCTACACCCCTTACCAGGCTGCTGGGACTGCTGGGGGATCTGCTGAGTGCGCTGGGAGCTGTAGGCCACTGGGTGACTGAGAGATCGGTATTGCTGGCTGGAGTTGGTGTACTGCCCGGGAGGGTAGTAAGAAACCTGAATCTATCAGAACCAAGAAAACACAGCGATGAGAACACAAGAGGGAGTGGGACTGGTCCCCCCGGACCAGTGTTCTCTCTCACCTGGCCTGGCTTCTGCCGAAGGAAACCAACCAGGGCTTTGGCTCTGGCCAGATGATAGCTCCTCGGGGAACCGCAGCCCCTTCCCGCTCCTCCCAGCCTCCACATCCAAGCCTTTCCCAGCACAGTAGTGCAAGAGCACAGGAGGCACAATTCTCATCACAGCTCAGGGGAACAATCCTAGAGGTCATAATACCCTGCAGGACCCCAAAGAGAGCTTAGAGGTGTCAGCCCTCAATCTGGTCACTGCCCCTTCCCAGACACTGTGAGCCAAGAATGGCCAGAGGGGTCCCCGAGAAGTGCCTTGTGAGCTTCGAGGGACAAGGGGGCAGAGCTGACCCCGTGCCTAGCAGGGTTGTGCTGGCCCAGAGCTCGGAGCCCTCTGGATGATCCATCAGAAATGAGCAGCAGAAAAAAGACAGGACCTGCCCTCAAGGACCTGTTCACAGAATGACAGCATCCCAGCCTGGGGTGGGTGGGGAGGGACCGTTAAAAGTCATCAAATCCAACCCTGGGCAGGGAGCAGGGACATCCCGACTGGAGCAGGGTGCTCAGAGCCCCGGCCAACCTCCCCTGGGGTGGTGCCAGGGATGGGGCAGCCACCGCCTCTCGGGGCAGCCTGGGCCAGGCTCTCCCCACCCTCAGCACCAACAATTTCTCCCTTCTCTCCAGTCTAAAGCTCCCTCTTTTTGTTTAGAAGCATCCCCCCTTGTCTTACCACAACAGGCCCTGCTCAAAGGTCTGTCCCCACCTCTCTGACAGGCCCCTTTCCGTCCTGAAAGGCCACGATAAGGTCTCTCTAGACCATGGCACTAAGCACCACATCCAGTCTTTCCTTAAACACCTCCAGGGAAGTCTTTCTGGGGAGGTGTTCTGGGGACTGCTCCCCAGCAGCCCCTTGCCCGACAGCTTTGGGCTGCAGGACACGTTCCCCCCACCCCACCCTGGGCTTCTGCAGGTCCTTACTTGCTGGGGAGGCTGAATGTAGCCCTGGGGCTGCAGCACCTGCTGTGTGGGGGCTGTGTGCCCTGAGGCGGAGTAGTTGGAGGTGGGAATGGGCTGCCCAGGGCTTGCCATGATGAATCCTGTCTGCTGAGGATGCTGGGAGATGAGGGATGACTGGAACATAGCCGAGGAAGGATCCGGTGCTTCCGTAGAGCCCTGGCGGCTGAGGCTGATCTGCCCAAAGGGGTTGCTGAGTTCGTCGGCCTGCAGTGGGGATAAGTGGAAAGGATGGAAGAGGACGACACGTAGGACACCGGCACGTAGGACACCGCTCCGCTGAGTAGACTGCAGACCCCTTCTCCCTACTCTGTGTGGAGGAGCTCACCCAAGAAAGGTCCCCAGAAATGAGCCACAGACAAAGAGCATTCTGCAGGACGGGGGACAGGGGCATGCGAGCTGCTGGGGGGGCCCAAATGCTCGGCGGACACTGGGGACATGGGGGGCCCCACACAGGCAGGGGTGGCCCCAGCCCAGAGGCCACGTCCCGTGGGGCACTCGACTCCCGAAAGACCCAGCGAAGTCAACACAGGGGCTGCCTGAGACCACGGGGCAGCTGTGGCCCCTGGACCCCAGTGCTGGGCGCAAGTGTCACTTCCTTGTGGAGCTCTGGGCTCGGCATTTGCTCTTCCCCAGGCTCTTTCCAAGATCAGCTGCTCCAGCAGTGCCCGGCCCTGGTGGGTCCCACAGCCTCAGGCATCCCACCGCCTTGACCCCACGGCAGCACAGAGCCTCCACGCATCCCAAACCCACTGGGTGCAGTCTCCGCGACGTTACCTGATCAGCAAAAGCTCATACAACACAAACACGGCACATTAGTACAACAGAGACAGTGCAGAAGAGGAAATGGGGTTTATACCAAGTTGTACTGCTGGGGTGGAGAGACTGGCAAGAGGACTTGGGGGCAGGAGCTTGGAGAATACTGAACAGGCTGCAGCGCTGGGACCGGCTAAGACCAGCAGAGAAGGGAGTGGAGGAGAGAGATTTGGGTGGGAAAAGGGCGGGTGGGGGAAGGAAGGATAGAAGGAAGGAGAGAAAGAAGGAACAAGAAGGTTAGTCAACCGAGCCAATCGCAAACACACAGAGGGGGCATTGCAGAGGGCTGGAAAGCACGAGACCGGAATGGGAAGCGTCCATGTCTCTGGGAAGACACACGGCCCGGCTTTGTGGAGGCTGGGGAGGCAAAGCAGCTCCTGCCTGGCATGAACGGGGACACCAGCTCACAAGGGCCAGCTGCGGTCAACAGCGGCAGGAGAGCACGTCCCTCAGCACCACCTTTGTGTCTCTTCCACTCCACGGCCCACCACTAACTCCCAGCTCTCTCTGCAGCACCTCTGGGCCTTTCCTGCTGGTAATTTCCTCCCTCTTGTGCTCTGTAGGGGCCCCTCTCGCTCTGCCACTGGGAGGACCTCCTGATGCCTGTTTATGACAACACCCAACTCAAGAACCACATGCTTTGGGCACCAAACCCGTGATGGTCAACACTGGATTGGGTTTGTGGTCATTTGATTTGACCTTTGGCAAAGCAGAAGGTGCAGGCATGTGGGGGGCGGTGCATTTTCACACCGTTCACCAACAGCCACACACACGAGAGAAGTCTTTCCAAGACCTGAACCATCAGAAGCACCAAACAGTAGAAGATACAAATTCCAGCAGGACACCGCGATCCTGCCCAAGCTCCAGAAGCCTCCAGATCTGGCTGCGTGTTCAAACCTCCCAGCCAGGGCACTGTGCTCTGCCCCCGGCCATGCTACAGCTCCAGATACTCCCGCTCGCCTTAGTGCTGGGCCCTGGCTACCCCAGGGAGACACCTCATCTGTGGGACCAAGATGTTTCCCTTGAGTCTCAGCATCCTCTGCAAACAGATCACAGAATCACAGAACGGTGGGGGCTGGGAGGGACCTCTGGAGATGAGCGAGTGCAACCCCCCTGCCACAGCAGGGTCACCCAGGGCAGCCCCCACAGGAACAGAGCCAGGGGGGGCTGGAAAGTCTCCAGAGCAGGAGACTCCCCGACCTCTCTGGGCAGCCTGGGCCAGGCTCTGTCCCTCTCC